>JASDQU011245252.1:7022-22429 GCA_032191745.1 Picea mariana
GTCCTATTGTAGACATCAAGATTCAGGGCTGAATTACATCATTCAGACACTTGCTTTTCAGAGGTGTTGATCTATCTTTGATAGTCTATGTAGACTTGTATGTTTTTGAATTAGATTTCATGACTGACAAAGGCTATTGTGCAGAGTCGAGTGGGAAGCAATATGTGGCAAGCTGATCCATCTTTTAAAGTTCAGTTTTTTTATTTTCTGTGAGAATTCCTTTTGTATGTTTCATCGAGAAAGTCTAAGTTTGACTTTGGTCCAAAAATTCCTCAAGAAATTTTGTAAAGAGAATGATTCTTTGATGAATTGGAAATGATTGCCTTATGTCTCATCTTCTTTGATTATTGACTTGGTGTCTTTACTTCTGTCTCTATATTTATTTCAGCATTTGATATGTTCAGAAAATTACATAAATAATGATTTTTTCAGCAAGCTTTTATTTATAAAAAAACATCCTAAGCACTTGTAAACAATACTCGTGAATTAGGATATAAATTTTGATGGCTATAAACATAGGGTGATATTCCCATCTATCTTGCTTTAGCCAAGCAGGATCTAAAAATGTTTGAGTAAGATCATTTCATATCTTTTCCTCCACATTTATTTGGCGACCATACTAGGGAGATCTTCAATATCTCTCTGGTTAATTTTATTCTTGACTAGCATCAAATACATCTATTTTTATGATATTGATTCTTTGACTATTTTATTTCTTAATGACTATGCCTGTTGCAAGGCAACCCAATATTGAGCCCGATCTTTAAGACCATACCAACATTGCTTTGAATTTGTTCAACACCATTTTAGACACTGCCAATACTCGTGCTGAGCTTAATCATTCATGGGCAACAATTGAACGAGATATTAGTGCCCAATAACGTTGGGAATATAGGCACAGACAACCTAGAAATCAATAGTAACCTTCTTGTTCCTTCAGTTTTGGCCTTTCTTTCATGTCCTTAGACTCTCATATTTCTAGAAGAAGAAGAGGCTAATCACATGAAATTAATCCTATTGCTGAAACAGGAAGAAGGAGAGTTGTGTTATCAACCCAAAAAAGTGCTCTAAGGAGAACTTTGTCTGATTCATCGAGTTTGTCTTTCTCTCCCTCACCTATCATCCACAGGATGACATCTAGTGGTGGATCTGGTGGCACTGGAAGTTCTTCCTCCTTTCAGTCTTCAGCTTTGTCAGTGATTGGTAGATTATATAGCCACCATATCCCTGTCCAATCTACCACAAATCCCACCAAAGTCATTAAAAAGTATGGGATTTTTCAGTTTGAAGAAGATGCCACAACCACACTGTGGCATGTATCCTCTCCTCTTAATCTAACACCTATGAAAAAATCCAAGAAAGAGAAGCTATATTATACTATGCTATGCTATACTATGTGCAAATGAAATTAAAAGGATTATTGTTAGACCTAACTAGCAATTTTAGTGGTTATCCTTGGCGCACTTGATATACGTTATGGTATGTTTTGGCAATGGTTAATACGATACTGGGTGGCACATTTGGAAAGAAATGTATCTTAATTTTGATGCATGGATTAATGGAATGGATTAATGTTGGCTGGCTGGTGTGTACTACGTAATTGAATGAGGAGAGGATGGAAGCGACGTGCATTTACTGCACGTCACTCCATACTTTCCCCACTAGCCTTCACCCTAGCTTGGCTATTGTTCAATTGATTTTCGCTATGGTTAAGCTCAGATATTCAGGCGAGGAAGGAACTGCTCGACCAAGCTCACATTTTTAAGGCCATTTGGTTACAGGTATGTTTTTTTCACCACCCCTGAACTCACTTTGTTTATAAAATAAATATTATATCAGTGATGTATTTGTCTGTTCTTTTCTTGAGGTTGGAAACTGTGTAAAATCATGGTGTTTTTCTGGAATGGTTGTTTGTGTTATTCGTGGAAAATGGAAAATTGTATGGTTGTCGTCGCAATTTCATTAACTGTTCTATGTGGTGGAAGACGTGAAGGCTCTCAATTGTCTTTATGGGTTTTTGTTGGAGGGTTTCATTCCATCTGGACTTGTTGGTCGTCTCCTCACAGTCCTTGTAACCATACTCGGTCATAATTGTTGTTATGGGGTTGCTATGTAATTTTTGAACCACCTTTGGGTCACTGCATATCGTTATCCACTTGGTCGTGGGCTCGTTTTATGTTATTGGTATATGCACAGTGGGTTATGGTGGCTATTACGCCAAGAGGTTTTCTTTAGGGTTGGTTTATATTACCCAAGATCTGCATTTATATCAGCATTATTCATTTTTTTTTGGGGAAAAACATGAGGGTTATGCCCTGCATGTTCTTGAAGTTATTTACTGGCCAGTATGGAGCCTCTTCTCCTCTGTTCATAGTCTCTCCTACCTGGTGTGAAATATCACTCTGTCTTGAAAGATAATTGTTATGTGGCCTATGTGTCCACCATGTTGTCTTGAAGGGTTCTCACCTGCTATTGGTACAGTCGACTCCAGTTTCCTTGTGTTGGTTCCATCGAGCGAACCCTTGATTATTCAGAGCCCGATTTTGATAATTTGAGCCAGTTATATCCTGTCGGGTATCTTGTTGACTATTATGAGTTGGCGGAATAGCGTCGAAAATGGTTTTGATTATTGTCTTGTCTCTATATATAGAGTTTATTACACACTTATAATCAGAAATGATTATGGGAAAACAATTGCTTCCTCCTTGTGTTGTAATGGTTGGATTGTTAACTCAACATTATTTTATGGTTTGATATGAACAGTCATGAAAATGATTCTTTGTGTTATGCGTTGGTCTGTATGTTTTCTACAACATGGTATAAATTGAAATGATGGTCATTGTTACCGTGTTTTAATTGCCCGATTGGAATTATAGCAATTTGAAGTGTTGATGATTGTGGCTTGGCTGTCCACTGTGTACGATTTATGGATGTCGCGCATCGTATCGTCTTATTGCTATTTATTATTCATTTAAAAACCCTTATTATGATTTATTTTGAGTTTTAGTTAACTTAACTAAGGAAGTATTTCAACTACTTCAACCAATTCTAATTTTCTTAAAGGCAAAGGGAAAGGGAGGAACACAAGGAGAATAGAAGGAGAAGCATACTAAGGTTTGTTCTTTAATTTTTTGTTGAGATAATTCAGTTTTCATTCTTTCCTTAATTCCTTAGAAGCCTAATTATTTTTTATGATAGCATGGTCCTATTGTAGACTGTTATCACACATTTTGTAGCTTGGTCAAATGGCTAGAAGATAGAGGCCAAACTGGCATAATAGGAACCTACCCCACCCAATGTCACCACAATGGGGAGGTTCTTTCTATTTAGGGGGGTCAGGCCCAGGGGAGACATCCTCGGTAACCTGGGGTTTTGAAGAGGCCAAGGTATAAAGGTCAAAGTAAAAGTCCCTCCTCACAGGTTGCCACCAATATCAGATAGTCCGTCTAAACAACCA
The DNA here is from genome assembly GCA_032191745.1 of Picea mariana. Lineage (NCBI taxonomy): Eukaryota > Viridiplantae > Streptophyta > Pinopsida > Pinales > Pinaceae > Picea > Picea mariana. The sequence continues at coordinate 10,480 of JASDQU011245252.1, forward strand.
ATAATTAAGTGTAGCCCCAAATGAGAACACCTGCCCAGAGCAAAGAAATATCATTTCAATTCAAATTTGGAGGCTAAAGATCAGTGCCTAGGGTTATGGAGTCAAAAGGTGAAGGATGCACAAGTTGAAGGGGATGAGATTTAATGGACAAGAGGGAAAGGTTTCAAGGTGCTGCAATGGCAGGGCCTTGAAGACATAACCCATTAAATCATAGCCTGCATATATTGTTTTGTTGTTGCTTTGTTCTGGGTAGGTGTTCTCATTTGGGCTACACTTCATTATTGGTTGTTTAGCTGGACTATCTGATCTTGGTGGTAACCTGTGAGGAGGGACTTTTACTTTGACCTTTATACCTTGGCCTCTTCAAAACCCCAGGTTACCGGGGACGTCTCCCCTGGGCCTGACCTCCCTAAATAGAAAGAAACTCCCCATTGTGGTGACATTGGGTGGGGTAGGTTCCTATTACGCCAGTTTGACCTCTATCTTCTAGCCATTTGACCAAGCTACAAACTGTGCGATAACATAGACAACAAGATTCTGGGTTGAATTACATGATTTAGACACTTTCTTTTCAGAGGTGTTGATCTATCTTTGATAGTCTGTGTAGACTTGTCCGTTTGTGAATTAGATTTCATGACTGACAAAGGATATTGTGCAGAGTTGAGTGGGAAACAATCTGTGGCAAGCTGATCCAACTTTTAAATTTCAATTTTTCGATTTTTTGTCAGAAGTCCTTTTGTATGTTTCATCGGGGACGTCTAAGTTTGACTTTGGTCCAAAACTTACTCAGGAAATTTTGTGAACGATTCTTTGATGAATTGGAATGAAATAATGATTTCTTTATGTCTCATCTGTTTTGATTATTGACTTGGTGTCTTTACTTCTGTCTCTATATTTATTTCAGCATCTGATATGTTCATAAAATTACATAAATAATGATTTAAAAACCCTACTAGTTATTATTTATTTAAAAACCCTTATTACGATTTATTACTTTTCCCCCTAATTAAAAAGTTGGTTGAGTTTTAGTTAACTTAACTAAGGAAGTAGTTCAACTAATTCAACCAATTCTAATTTGCTTAAAGACAAAGGGAAAGGGAGGAACACAAGGAGAATAGAAGGAGAAGCATACTAAGGTTTATGAATTGGAATGAAATAATGATTKCTTTATGTCTCATATGTTTTGATTATTGACATGGTGTCTTTAMTTCTGTCTCTATATTTATTTCAACATCTRATATGTTCARAAAATTACATAAATAATGATTTAAAAACCCTACTAGTTATTATTTATTTAAAAACCCTTATTATGATTTATTACTTTTCCCCCTAATTAAAAAGTTGGTTGAGTTTTAGTTAACTTAACTAAGGAAGTAGTTCAACTACTTCAACCAATTCTAATTTGCTTAAAGGCAAAGGGAAAGGGAGGAACACAAGGAGAATAGAAGGAGAAGCATACTAAGGTTTGCTCTTTAATTTTTTGTTGAGATAATTCAGTTTTCATTCATTCCTTAATTCCTTAGAAGCCTAATTCTTTTTTATGATAGCATGGTCCTATTGTAGACAACAAGATTCTGGGTTGAATTACATGATTTAGACACTTTCTTTTCAGAGGTGTTGATCTATCTTTGATAGTTTGTGTAGACTTGTCTATTTGTGAATTAGATTTCATGACTGATAAAGGCTATTGTGCAAAGTCGAGTGGGAAACAATCTATGGCAAGTTGATCCAAATTTTAAATTTTAGTTTTTCGATTTTCTGTCAGAAGTCCTTTTGTATGTTTCATCGGGGACGTCTAAGTTTGACTTTGGTCCAAAACTTCCTTAGGAAATTTTGTAAAGAGAATGATTCTTCGATGAATTGGAATGAAATAATGATTTCTTTATGTCTCATCTATTTTGATTATTGACTTGGTGTCTTTACTTCTGTCTCTATATTTATTTCAGCATCTGATATGTTCAAAAAATTACATAAATAATGATTTTTTTAGCAAACTTTTATTTATAAAAAAATAGCCTAAGCACTTGTAAACAATACTCGTGAATTAAGATATCAATTTTGATGGATATAAACATAGGGTGATATTCCAGACTATCTTTCTTTAGTCAAGAAACATCTGAAAATGTTTGAGTAAGATCATTTCATATATATAAGAAAAAAAAAAGAGGGGATTTAGCGAGACGGAAAGAAAAAAGTACACACGCAATATAAGACTAACACACTGCGCACCAAGGAAAGGTGAGATAGAAAAAATCTTCTGCGCACTCAAAAATCCCAGCACGTCGAAAAAAGGACCGACAGTCAGAAAAAGGTGGAAATTTGAAAAATGGCAGTTACGAAAAAAAGGCGCCAACTAGAGACGTCTATCAAATTGAATGTCAAGTACTCTCGAAGTGCCTTTTCATTATAGGAGGGCCCAATTGCATGACTGAAAGGACTTATTTTTGATGTACTTGTCGTGCCATTTGGTCCTTTGCTCTTGTATCAGGGTGGTTCTTTGTAGAGCATCATGTCTTATCTCATCAAACTCATTTAATTGTAATAGCCTATGTTTTTGAGCTTCATTCAGATCCATCCCTAATTACATGGAAGTTCTGAAGGTTTTTACCTGAAATTTTATGGGAAGTAATACCTGCTTCCCATACACCAACTCATAAGATGGATGGCCTGTTGTATTCCTCCAAGCTGTCCTATAGGCCCACAAGGCCTCCGACAACCTATCAGCCTAGTCTTTGTGATGTAGCTGAACAATATTAGTGAGGATGGCTTCTATCACTTTGTTGGTCGATTCTACTTGGCCATTTTCTTGGGGGTGACAGGACGAAGATTTTCTATGTTTGATCCTGTACAGTTCAGTAAGAACCTTGACCATATTTGAGGTGAATTGTGTTCCTTGGTCAGTGACTATTTCCTGAGGTACACCGAAACGAGTAAAAGGTTCCTCAAAGAGAAAGTCTACAACAGATTGCTCATTGGCTGAATACAAAGCCTTGGCTTCTACCCATTTTGTCACATAGTCTGTGAAAACTAAGATGTACTTTTTCCCACGGGACATGGGGTTGATAGGTCCTACAAAATCTAAGGCCCATTTTTCAAAGGGTTCAATCACTACTTGGGCTTGGAGAGGCATTTCATCGACTACAGTAGGTTTTCCCATTCTTTGGCAATCATCATAGTTGGCCACATATTTCTTTGCATATTTAAAAATGGTTGGCCAGTAATAGCCAGACTATAAAATCTTGTATCCTGTCCTTTTATCAGCAAAATGGCCTCCACACGGGCCATCATGACAATCTCTAAAGATATTCTGCATCTCATCCTCCCGAACACATCTTCTGATTACCAAATCAGGTCCAGTTCGGTATAAGCAATCCTCATGCCACATATAATTGGCACTTCGCTGAATAATTCTTTGTTTTTCTCTGGATGACATACTTTGAGGAATATTTCCTATTACAATATAGTTGGCTACGTCTGCATACCAAGGGGTGTAAGTAGAAATGACAAATATATTCTCATCCAGAAAATCATCATCTACTGGAGTACTGTCACCTACATGAATAAGTCTAGAGAAGAAATCAACAACCAAATTATCTCTTCCAGGCCTATCAATGATAGTGATATTGAATTCTTGTAGTAGTAACAACCAACTAGTCACTCTAGCATTTGTAATAGGTTTGTTCATTAAAAATATGATAGCTGAGTGATGAGTGTGCACAAAAACTTTGTATCCTGTTATATAGTGTCTAAATTTGTTGATGGCATGTACTACTGACAAAAAATCCTTTTCTATGACAGTGTAGTTTACTTCAGTAGGTGAGAGATTCTTGTTGACAAACTATATATCATAGGGAATATACTCTTCCCTTTGTCCTAAGACAACTCCCAAAGCGGTATCTAAGTCATCTGTGCAAATATGGAAAGGAAGAGACCAATTTGGTCCTCTCAAAATAGGGGCACTTGACAACTTTGTTTTTAAGATTTCAAAGGAGATTTGACATTGTTCATTCCAACATAATTCAACATATTTTGTCAAAAGTTTGAATATGGGGGCAGCTAGGTTTGTAAAGTTTTGAATGAACCTCCTATAGTAGCCAACATTCCCTAAAAAACTTCTGACTTCATTTTGTGAGCTAGGGATCTTGATTTCGGAAATAATGTCAATCTTGGCAGGGTCCACCCTTATTCCTGTACCTGAGATGTGGTGACCTAGAACAATTCCTTCCATGAGAAACATTCTAGATTTCTTGTGTGACTGAGCGAAAGGTTGGTCTCTTTACACCTAACTAGTACTTTCTCCAAATCATCCAATGCCTGTTGGAAATCATCCACATACACCATGAATTCATCCATGTAGACTTCCACACAATCATTGGTCACATCGAAGAAAATAGCCAAGACAACCCTTTGAAAGGTAGCAGGGGCATTACATAAACCAAAAGGAAGAACTCTATAGGAATAGGTTCCCCAGGGGTAGGTAAATGTGGTCTTATCCTGATCTTCTGGTGAAATTTGGATTTGATTATAACCACTAAACCCATCCAAGAAAGAAAAATATCTCTTCCTAGACAAAGTGTCTAAGATCTGATCTATGAAAGGCAAGGGAAAGTAGTCTCTATAGGTAGCCTTGTTTAATTCTCGAAAGTCCACACAAATCCTCCATTTTCTGTTTTTCTTAGGTACAATAACTAATGGGGATACCCACTTGCTATATGATATAGGATAAATGAATTTGGCTTGCAGGAGTTTCTGGAGTTCTTCTTTTACTATATCTTTCAAGGCTGGATTCATTCTCCTTTGGGGCTACCTAACAGGTCTGATCTGATCGTTAGTGTAGATATGATACATACAGGTGTCTGGTTGGATCCCTTTCATGTCATAGTAATCCCATGCAAAAGCATCAGATTTCCCTTGAATCATTTGTATCAACTTCTGTTGTCGTTCTGTTTCTAAGATGGCATTGATATATAAGGAATTTCCAGGGATGATTTCAACAGCTTGAACAGTTGATTCTTTCCCTTCCTCTATTTTTGAAACAATGGCTACTGTAGAAGTGGAAGGGTGCCAAATTTCTTGAAATTTGGGGCTAAAGATATGTGTGTAGTTAGGGAAAGATTGAGGATATTCAATGCATGTTGAATCAGCCAATAATAGACTTAGAATTTATTCTTTAGTTTTTTCTTGTGCTCATTTTACTTGTTCAAGTGTCAACAAGGGTTGAGTGCAGTCCTCCTCCCCATAGAGATTCTCTAACCAGAGAGGAAATTCAGTGGTTGGTTGGACAAGGGGAAAAGGATAAGTTTTTGACTTTGAGTGCCATTGGAAATTGTCATCTCTCCAGATCGACAACTAATAAAAGCATCAACAGTGGCCAACCAAGGTCAGCCAAGTACTACTGGGTGTCCTGGTTTAGAGGTTTTGGGATGAATTACTAAGAAATTCACAGGGTATTCCCAAGAGGCCAAAGTAACTGTTATATCATCTAAACTTCCTATTGGCGTGATGATTGATTTGTCTGCAAGTTCCAACAAAGTTTGTGTTGGTCTTAGGTGATCTAGTTGTAGTGTTTTCATAGTGTTTACTGACATCACAATTATTTATGCCCCTAGATCAATCAGTGTGTTAGGTAAGGAAACACCATTAATTTCTATGGTTACCACTAGGTTCCTTGGATCACTATACTTAGATGGAATTTATGTTATAAACTCTGACAACTATCCCACCACCTGTATGACAGGAGGATCCTTCCTCTTTCTCCCTGGCTTTTTAATGCAAAGGTCCCTTACAATTTTAACATAGAAAGGTATTTCCTTGATGGCATGTAGTAGTGGGATCTTCACACATATATTTCTAAGTTTCGTCTCTAGTTTATGTCCTAGAGGTTCCTCTGATTTCTTTACAAGTAGCCTTTCTGGATAAGGAGGATTTATTTTCTGAGGTGTTTCTGCTGCAAGGGAGTTGGGAGAAGGAGTTTCTTGTTGTAATGGGGTGTCTCTTTCTTCATTTAATGGATTCGTCATTTGTTCTTCTCTTTGAACTGTTTGGACATCTATTTGTTCTTCTTCTTGATTTATGTGATTATCTACTTGTTCTTCTTGTATAACCATAGTAGGATTCATTTTCTTTACAACCCTCCCCGATCTTAATTCAATCCCATTAAATGGAGCTGGTGTTATTACATAAGTGGGGAAGGTTTTCACTTCGAGGTTTTGTAAGGTTGTGTCGGCTTTTTATTTGGGTTAGGGATAGGTTGTGCAGGAATAGGGGTAAGCTGAGAAGGGTTTTGAATAGGTGCATCTTGCATTTGTTTCTACATATTTGGATTCATGGGCAGTGCAAGTTGTTGCTGCAACTATGGATTCATAGGCAGTGCAAGTTGTTGCTGCAACTGTGGAAGTGGAAGAAGAGCAGGAGGGTTAAATCCTGGGAGCAACTGGGAAATATTTGAAGGGTATTGTGGATAGGTGGGAAAATTTTCTGGCTGGAAGGGAACATTCCCATATGCAGGTCCTCTCCACTCTTGTTTCCAAGGTTGGGTTTGTGGATGTTGTGGCGACTATTGAGGATAAGTCATGGGAGGTACCCATTGTTGTTGTGGGTATTGTGTAGTTGGGTAAGCAAACATATTGGGGTTTTGTTGTCTCCACAGTCTCCTAGGGGGGTAGGATGTTTCAGGTTCTCCTCCTCCCTTGAATATGGCCTTGAGTCTAGGTAGGGAAGGGAACTCGTTAGTAGGATGATCCTCTGTACCAAGACCACATATTTCAATAACATTAAGGGCGCATTACTTTTCGAGGTGCTTCTTCCTACACCGATGATAGAAAGTTGCTAATGAAACATTTACTTCCTCTCTTTTTCTTTTAATTTTCATAGTATCAAGTTAGGAATTGATGGTGTTTAGGATATCCATTTTAAATTTTTTTAACAAATTTCCCAGTTCAATCCTAGTGACACCTCCAGACGTGGGTTTAACAATTTTGTTTGTATGATCCATTATACTTTTTCCAGTTTTAGCTTGACTACGAGAGTATCTTTTACAATACTCTTCTATGTCTGCAAATGTATTTTGGTACACATCCCCAGAACTCATGAGGTTTAGTACTTCAATGCAATCATCCCTCATACCTTTTATAAATATAGTCCTAACTGTAGTTGTGTCTAAGGAGAATTGCTTAGTCTTTTGGTAGTTGTATAGGAACCTCTCTAGGTAATCTTCTAAGCTTTCTTCTTCAGATTGTTGCATTTTGAATATATCATTCCTATCATCCCTAGGTCTACAGTAATCTTGGTATTTCTGGAGGAAGGTCTCCTTCATACTATCCCAATACAAAATGGTGTGTTCTCCTAGGCTCATGAACCACCTTAGTGATGAATCTTTTAGTGTAGCTGGGAAAATTTTTAATTTTTGAGCATTATCCGTGTAGTTATAACTCCTACAAAATATGTCAAATTCAAATAAAAATGAGTCATGGTCTTCTATCGACATGCCATGGAAGTGTGGTAGTGAGGACAAGGGGATGTTCTTCATATCAACGTCTCTGGCGACATCCAGTATGGGGAATCCAGATGTCTCTGTTTTATTAGCTGCATTTCCTTCTTCTTCTTCCATATCTCCAAACAACCTGTAGAGGGGTGGTGATGTATCTCCACTGAGTGATTGTTCAACCACTGGGTTATTTGGTATCTCTAGTTGTTCCAAGGTTTTTTGTGGCTTTCCAACAACAGATGCAACCTCCTCTATTACTACCTTTGTTTATTTTCCAAATTCTCCTTTTAATGGGGTCACTAGTGCTTCCTCTTTTTCTTGTTGTCTTAGCTTTTGATCTCAACAGTGGCTTCAAATTTAGTGCCCTTGGTCGTTGTTGCAATCATTTCCTTTGAGCTCTCTCCTCTAAGAATTTTTCCTGCACAAATTTTAGATTAATTAGTTTGGTTTTTTTTTTTGTTGTTGTTTGTTTTTCTAACTTTTCTGAAATTTTGGGAGAAATAAATCTACCTTTATTATCCCTATACCTACTCATAAAATAAATTCTAGTAAATAAATAAAAACACAGATTCCTAATTATCAAAGGTAGGAGGACAACCTATCTTTGGAGCAACCCCACCAAAGTGGATGCACAGGTTCTTACCTCTCGTCTTACCATCTTCTCTCCACCCTCAGATTGTCCTTAAATCCAATCCAAACTTCATCAAGCCAATCAAAACTTAAAATGATACCTATTATCGTTTACAACTCCCCGACAATGGTGCCAAAATGTTGGTGTATAAAAATGTTCAATGTATATCTTACACTCATTTATATGTCAAATCTGGGATTCGTAATCAAAAGAGTTGTTACACTGTATGTGCCGAGAACAGGTAACCTACCTAGGTTTGTTGTATATAGGAAATAATTAACAACATAAAAACTTTGTTTCTGAGATTTCTAAATACTTCAAACACCTTTGAACTTAGAAGAGAAAACTGATAATGAAACTTCTGCAAACAAATAGTCAATCAAAAGATTCTATCTTAGAGGAACAAGTCTGTTCAGTCCAAGCTTATGAATTAGAGAGATGAACTTAAGAAGCTCGTCTCCTCTAGCATTCGAAACAATAAATAACAATCAACTCCAATCACTCTTGAAATTGAAATCACTTCCAGCTTTATGCAATTCAAACAACTAGTACAAGAAATAGTCATCATACCCGAGAGACTTCATTATGGGGCATGAAGAAGAGATATAAAGTCTTTTGGTTCCTTGATGTACCAAAACTACTGCAATCATAAACTCAAGATATCGATCCCGTGCTTGAAATAATTAAATGGAAATCTCCACTATTTGAGAAGGAAATACCTATTTGATCTAGCACCTGATTATTCACACCAACTTAGAAATAAATAACTCAATGTTGAACTCCTGAAATAGATTAAATATCATCAACACACACTACTGTAAAATACTCACACAATCACACAAAACGTATACAGGGAGGTTTACCTTGGTTGGGGTGGTGGGCCCTTGCTGAACCAACAAGGAACCTCTTAAGAAAGTAACATACTAAAATGTTCATACTCAGGAATTTGCATAATATATCTTTTGCATTAATTCAACTAGTAAATTGGATCAACAATTCTTCACTTTATACATAGAAACGATATGTATTATCTATTTTTGAAAGAATACTTTGTTACATTCCATATCATCCACTTACACTATCACCTATTACAATGTACCTTATATAGAAGGTAAGAAGATACTATCAATATCTATGGATAAACATTAAACAGTTTCAAAGATATGACAATTGATATTTACATGGAATCTCTAGGAATCAACTCCATCCTCATGACACAAAGTGCATGAGTGATGGAGTCCCTCGTAATCTGGAAAATTGATTTGGAAGCTTCGGTCCAACTACCTTCTCGAAATCTTCATTATCATACTGGTCCAACTGGTGCGTTCTGGAAACAGAGGTTTTGGTACTGAAATACACACAGTCGCGAATCTGGGTACTGGAATGGATGCAACGCAGACAGTACCGGAATAGTGCATGACTCGATACCGGAATGGATGTGGAGCAAATAGTACCGGATCAAAACTACCTTGGGTACCATAATAGATTTGGTACCATAATGCACGATGACTTGTAGTACTGGAATGGCACAAGTACTCAAATAGGTTGCTCATGAGTCTCACCATTAGGACTATACAAAATAAAACATTTTAATTGAATTAATTCAAGAAAGTTAAACAAAACATGATTTAAATCATCAATTACCTCTTGTGAACATGAACAAGGTCATTAGGTATATGTTTGGGAGGATATAGTCAAGTATAGGATTATAACATAGGAAAAAAAGGCTTAGATACAAGGTAAGATAAGGCATTATACATGTCAAAATGGGGACTCAACATTCTCCCATTCTAAAGGTATTGCATGTCCTCATGCAATCATCAAAAACTGATATCCAAAAATTTATGTCATTTCTCTGGTTGCAAGATATTAAAGCCAGACACTTCATTCCTCAACTCCTTCTTAATCACCCTAGTGTATTGGATTAGTCATAATAATTTGTTGAGTTTAGTGGAGACCTCTGCGTTCTGCTCTTTCAACTGTGCATTCTCTACCTTGATATGCCTGTCCAATACCTTGTACTCTTCAATTTCCTACTTCATCTTCTCAATCTTTTCTATCAACTGTTATTTGTTAGGGGACTTGTCTAGGTTAGATGTGATTGATTCCTTAGTCACCTCCTCTCAGGCTTCTTTTTCCTTTCTCAGACCCCTCAAAGTCTCTGTTACCAACCCTTCTGTTTCACTTACTGTTACCAACCCTTTTGTCTCACTTACTATAGCTCCACAATCACTTCCTTTTTCTAGAGAACTTGGAATATCCATGGGTTCTCCTTGAAGAGAAGGTATATTTGGAACTGTCACCTGCTTGGCCATGCTTCTAGTGGTCCTTCATATGGGGAGTGAGACTTCCTTATATTTGCTGACAGGGGTAGAAGTCTCCTCAAACAATTTCCTCCTTTTTATTTTAATGACGGTGGCAAGCCTGGACACTTGTTTCTCCTGTGTCGTTTTGACTTTCATCTTGGGGCCATGAGTTGTAGATTCTGGTCTAATTCTGCTGACCAACCCTTATCTCTATCCTAGAATATTGAGGTGTAGGTTCTGGAATTTTTTCCCTTTGTGCCTTCTCTCTTTCAATCTTCTTTTTGTTTCTACTTGTCACCTTAGCAGTTTATTTCAATTCACCAACCAATTTTTTGGAAGACAGAGTAACTACCTTAGGGATATTTTCCAATTCCTTAATAGATTCTTGAGGAGGTTTGACAGTTGCTTCATGTGAAATATCCTGTTGATATGTATCCTTCTTCTTTCATTTCTTACTCTATGATAGTTGATCTTTAGGACACAGGACTGAGCCAGACACTCTAGACTGCGCATACTTTTTCTTGTTCAGTATATTGAGGTCAGGGGTCTTCTCTACTTGGTTGGCTAGTTCTAATGACACTTCCATGATTTCTTTAGGAACGTTGTCTGATCGTATCCCTAGCTCAGAGTCTTCCTTTTGTCTTTTATCTTTATAAATCGAGGTAGGAATTATTTTCTAGAATTGGGTGGCTTTCCTCTTCCTCGATGTAGTAGGTTCCCCTACAATAGACTTTTCTGTCACTGATTTCTCAATGGGCTGGGATGAACTGGGTGTAACAGTGTCTTCTTCACCTTCTGATGCCTTCCTTTTGTCTTTCTTTGTCTTTTTGCTTGAATCCTCACTGTGTATCCCTGGCTCCTATGTTTCAACACATTTGGATATTCTTTCTTGGGCAAAATTCTATTAGAGTAGTTTCTTCCAACTACCACCTTGTGTCCTCAAAGCATGGACAGCCAAAAGTTTTATTAAACCATCATGATGAAGGCTAGTTTTAGGTTTCTTGGAAATTGACCTCACTCCTCTCGCCATCATCTTTAAACTCATCCACAGGAAATGAGGAAAATCAATTTGTGGTCCTCCCTCAAAATGTGATAAAAGATTCAAATGATAAATTAAGATTACCGCATACCTTATTTCCCAGGTGAGGAATTTCCGTAGACTTATGAGAATCGTCTAATATTCCTCTTTGATGTAACTTCAAGGGATGCCCTTGGTCCAATCGAGGTCTTGATTTTCTGGCTTGAGTAATTTCTGACAAAGTTTCCTGTCGACGATCACCCTCTTGAAGTATTCTTATCCTGCCATAGGGAGACCTGTAGCTTCTGCTATAATGGATTCTATAATTGTTAGCTTCATGTCTCCAAACTACACACTTTCTCCATCATATGTCTGCGCAAAGGAAAGAGAAATTCCCTCATGATGGCCTTTAAATTTTTCCAAAAATGGCACCCACCCTGCCTGTTCATATTTTTCCTTGCAAGCTTCATATTTTGTTGTTTCCCTATACAATTGAAATATGGGCTCAT
>JASDQU011245253.1:0-26044 GCA_032191745.1 Picea mariana
ATCCTAATGNTTTATCTTTTACCAGCTGCTTTTACCCCCTGGGCCTTTAGCCCCTTCTTCCCACAGGACGAAATGTGACCCCCAAAGGTCATCCTAATGGCCGGACTAGGGGAATGGGATGGATGTATGGGAGATAAGATGTAAAGTGATAGAATGGTGGGAGCGGACGATGTCTCTGCAAATCCCCTCTGGTGGCCAACCAAAACCCATAAATACAAGCTTGTTAGGTCACCCCGTTAATCCCCCCAACAATGGTCAAGTGAATTAGTGTAAGATCCAAGCAGTCGTCAGAAATGTAAGGAATCTGATGCATATATAAGAAAGTTATAACAATTAAACATGACACATACCATGATACTTTGGACCAATTACCTCATGGAGCAAGAGTCTTCTCTGATGCAGGTCCAAGCCGATGGTGATGGAAGCTGCTGCTGCTAACAGGACAAGTCTGGCGAAGAAGAAGAAGGATGGGTCCTCCAGGGCCATGCTCAGGTCAATCCTGCTCTCGTTACTCCATGTCTAGGACCTGTGGGCCTCGAGACATGATCTCCTAGTTATCCCTAGAAAATAGGGATAACAGTTTCCATCCTAGACCACTCATATCATTCACCCTATCCACAAGTCAGACCCAAGTAACTACAGAAACATTATGATAGGCGAAGATTTACTCTGCTATCTTGAATGCTAATATGTTGGTTTGTGACGAGGCTTAGTCTAGTGAATGTGTTCACACATGTATTGTATTTGTATTTTACTCTTTTGTACCTTATCTTTTGCATTTGTTCCTATTTATTGTAAATAATTCATAGGTGACAAACATGATGACTCACCTAAATATATATATTTTATTGTAACCCTAGGAGACTTGGTCAAAGATGATCCCTTTCCACCAATTTTGTACTTCTATAACTAGCTAATACAATATAGATTGCACACGTCTATACCTTGCACCAATCTCCTTTGTTACTTGCATATTCGCTATTAGGTTTTCCTTCTTGCGTCCAAGTGATTTTCACATTGCTGTTTTGTGCTCATGTCAATTGGTATCAGAGCCTTAAGATTAGGGCTTTTGAAGAGCTTCATAACTCTGGCCTTCTTTGGGAGTTTATTCCTGCCTGGGATTCTCCTTTGAGCTCTCTCCAAGTGGTTTGAGTAATTTGCAGGTGGGTTGACATCACCAACTCCTATCTTCAGGCCATCATCATGTAGGTAACTCATTATTAATCAGTCTGCCCTTACCATTTTTGCATTCCATATAATTTGTAAATTTTGATGCAGTTGTGGGTTCTGTTCGCAATGGGCAGAACCATTGGTTTTTGTGCATGTGCCATTGGTTTTATGCATGTACTGCCAGTTTACTCTTGTACTGCTAATACAATCCACAAAACCACTCCCAAAACTCACAATATGCTCTGACACTTGCAATTTTTTTTCTATGGGCCCCATTTTTCCAATATAATGCACAGATCACTGTTTTTGGCTTGAGATTGATTTAAGGTGTCATTTTAGCTAACTTGGTAGTTTGCTTTTTAATTTTTCATTACCCTATGTTTTTAACCTTAGGATATGATTACTATATTAAACTCTTTTCTTTTTAGTTAATATATCAATTAAAAAATATAACAAATGCAAAACTTATCTCAAACTTCCCATGCCTTCCGTTCTGCCACTCCATGATATTGAGAAATTGAACTCTGTATTTGCCTTTCATTGGTGCCTCTGTCTTTGCCTTTTGTCCGCACCTCTGTTCTAAAATTAAGTTCTATTTCGTTTCCACCTCTTGCATGTCACAATTCCTGGCCATTCTTGTGTTTATGTGTCCATGATGTTTTAAGCCTCACCATGACACCTCAAATGCCTTGCTGCCAGGCTTTGATGATTTCAGATGTCATTGCTGAACCTGTCTGTGCTATATATAAAGTTTGCACATACACTTATGCAGAAAAGTGAAAAGAGAGAAGAGAAATTGGTCCTACTCATGGAGGGATTTCAGTGGACACCCTAATTTTCATAAATTAATGCGTATAAAAGAAGAGAAACAAATTAAATTGCAAAAATGAATAAATGGGAACTAAACACACATGAATTGCAGTGAAATGCAATGTAAGGAAATCACAACATTAAATACAAAACATATTTGCAAAAAGGTGCAAGTTTATTACAAAGGTGGTGATTACATGGCAGTAGCAATATCTGTGAGAGAAGAGATGCATGTTTTTTTTTTTGTAAGTGAGTTGAGATTCTATATTACTGAGAAAAATATGGTACAAAAAGGAAAAGAGGGGTATCCCCTGATCTGCCAAAAAGAAAACCAGATCAGAGATCCCGAAGTTGCGCTGTCTACATAAGCGAGGGGAGGGCTAGGTCCCCACCCGGGGAAACCGACCCAGTCTCCGAAAACTCGTTTGAAAAAACTGTACCATAAGATATACATAAAAACCAAGAAAGTATAACAGGGGTTGCTCATACACTGATAAACAAAATGACCATGGGTTGAGGCTGCGCTAGTCCAAGAGGATTGGATGGCTTTCATCTCCTTCCTTTCTTGCCTCGTTCTCCTTTTTCTGCTCCACCGTGCACGTCTTTCTAATGCCGGCTGGTGTTCCGCGTCGGTCTGCTGGAGTGATGTCCATGTGGTGGACATAGCTAAGGTAGAGGTGGAATTGTCCAACCATTCGTTCCATTTTTTCATTTTGGTTCCTTTGGTCCTCTGCTATTCTTCTTGCGTTGGCCTCTAGGTTGCTGAGGCGGCTCAGAATTTCTGTGAGCTCCTTCTTGTGTCCACGGTTTGCCACCCTGCTGGTCTCGTTCTTGTCAGCTCTTAGCTTACTTATCAACATTTTTGTGTGCCAAGCTTCCTCCACCGTTTTGTGGTAGAGGGTTGTCCTGGGCTGTGTAGCCCCTGGGTCCCTTATCCCGTCTGCTTCTTGGATGAGTTCTGCCCAGGCTTTGCCCTGGCGCTTGGTGTTGACTTCTCGCTCCCACCTGTCGATGACCGCTTTGCCCTTTGGATCGACCTGCTCAAGAAAGGTGCCTTTGGCCTCTCTGGCCACCTGCTCCATCCTAGTGATCTTCCGGGCGCTTGTTGGAAGTTCCTCCCCCTAGGGGCTCCTTTTACTCTGGGTATTCTTCATTCTTAACATCTCTGTTTGAATGCAGTGGCTTCTGTCTTGACTTTGTCCTCCGCTTCTATTCGCCCCTTCTTGGTCTCTGTAATTACTGCTCGCTGGTCTGTAGCTATCCCTGATGCTTCTTCTTTTAAGGGGTTTCCCCAAATGTGATCTTATCCTGGTAATCATGGGTCTCTCGTAAAGGCATACTTTTTGGTCCTTTTTCCTTGTTTCAGAGTGTGTGCGCTTGGGAACCCTGTCGTCGTCCCTACGCCAATCCTTTGCCTTGCACGCTATACACCAATCATTTCCTCCCACTGTATCTGTGCGTGGATGAGGTGTACCCATTCCTGCCCACGAGCTATCCTTTTGATCTTCGTCCTTTGCCGTCTGTGGATTAACCTTTCGGCTCTCCCACGGACAACCCCTGTACTTCATTCTATTGACAAGACCGTGGTGTCATACCTCCTCTTGTGGTGTGATCGTGATCTGCATTCTAACTCGTGTTTAAATGGTGGCCTATCGGATTCTGCTTGGATCCTACTTGCCCTTCCATTAATTTTGCGTCTTCAGCCTCGATGTGGTCGTCCGTACTTCGGCTGCCATCATAGTCCTTTGCCGCTAGTTGGGTACAGTCTGTCCGAAACTAGCCATTCGGGATGTTACTCCATGTGGAATCCAGTTCTGATCCTTCCTTGTCGACCCCTTCGTTCGCGATTCTATCCCCTAGTCCATTTGCTGACCTTCAGACCCAGCGCAACTCCACTGTGATCCCCGTTTGCAAATGCTTCTGAATTTTTTGCAGGGAGTAAGCTAAGCGCCAGTGCCTCTGAATTTTTCCCACTCTGGTGCCGTTTTGGAGTTTCCTTACTGTGTTGATGACCAACATGGAATCTCCTTCCACTATGACGTTGGTCATCCCTTCCTGGTGTAGTATCTCAAGGCCGGTCTCCAGGGCTCCAAATTCTGCCCCGTTGTTGGTTGAGTTCCCCAGACTCCCAGTGTACAGTCGGATAATTTTTCCCCGATTGTCCCTAATTACTCCCCTCCTACCTGTCCGTCCTGGGTTACCTTTCGACTCCCCTTCGAAATTTAGCTTGAGGGAGCCCTTTGGTGGCGGTTTCCAGTTGCGCTCACCTACTTGTAGTTGCGACAAGCGTCTTACCTGATTGGGGTTGCGTCCTTCTTTCAGTTGAAAAGCCGCTAGAATTCTGAGATCCCGGTCTGTGAGTTGCGCTCCTCCTGTTTGGCAGTTGCGACTCTGTACCGTTTCTCTTGTCATGGATATTATTGTTTCCTTGATCTTTCCTGCCGGCCATCTTTGGTTCCTGAAGATGTGTCAGTTCCGTTCCTTCCATATTGCCCAAATGATCATGCCGGGAATGAGGGTCCAACAGAGATTCACCTCTTCGTTTTCACTGTAGTTTTCCTTCCATGTGTTTATAGTTGCGGAAATATTACCTCTGATCCTATTAGACTGTCGGAAGATGCCAGCCGCCCAGTCCCAGACTTCTGCTGTGTAGGGACATTCATCTAGGAGATGGTTCGTTGTTTCCTCCTTTTCTTCACATAGGTGACATCTTGAAGGGCCTATGAAACCTCTCTTCTTTAGGTTTTCCCAAGTTAGGATTTGGTTGTGTAGTATTAGCCATTGGAAGATTTTTTATTTTTGGCCAATGGGGGCTGTTCTAGAGCTTGTCCCATTGATGCGTCGAGTCTTCTTGGTCTTGGTCCGCTATATAGTAGCGTGCTTCTTTAAGATTGAATTCCCCGCCGGCTTTGTGCCCCCATCTCAGCTGGTCATTTCCGTCCGTGACTGCAATTTTTCGTCTCCCCAATTCCTCCTCGACCTCTTTTACTGCTGTTGCGGTCTGGTCTCTAGTCTGTGGGGTGAGAGTGTTCCAGATTCTCCATTTGTTGCGATCTGTTTCTTGTTTCCAGTAATGGTAGACTCGGGTTTTGCCTTGCGTCATTGTCTCCTGTTGGAGTTCCTCCCGGCCCGGTTTTTCCATTCTAGGTTTCTGTTGCTAGGCATCCTCCCATAATCGAGCGGTTCTGCCATTCCTTATTTCCCAAAAGCTGTGTTTGGATCCAGGTCTTGTTGTGCCAGGCTAGGTTCCATATGGCGGAACCTTCCCTGGTGCCTCTGAAGCGGATTTTGTCCTGGTCGCAAATGTTCGGGGCATACTTTGCCTTCCACAGGTTGACCCATGGCGTGGTAGTTTCTTTGACCCAGCGCCACTAGAGTTTCGCCCCATAGGCGCCATTGGTCACTTGCGGGTCGTGTAACCCTAGGCCTCCTTTGCTTTTTGGTTTACAAACCTTCTCCCAAGCCACCGATGCCCATTTTTTCCTTGTTTCCGCTCCTCGCCACAGGAAGTCCCTTTGTATGGCTCTTATTTTTTGTAGAATCCCCTTGGGGGTTGGGGAAACTGACATCATAAAGGTTGGGATAGCTTGCAAAACCGATTTGGTTAGGATAAGTCTTCCGGCTAGGTTAAGGGATTTGTACGTCCAATTTTTTACTCGTTCTTGTAGCTTGTTGACTATTCCTTCCCAAGTTGATAGCTTGTAAGCTTTGTCTGTCAGGGGGATGCCCAAGTACTTGGTTGGGAGGGCTTTGCGTTCAAAGCCCAAGATGTTGGCCAAATTCCTTTGGATAGCAGGGTTGGTATTAAAGAAGAAGATCATAGATTTGGACTGGTTTATCTCTGCCCCTGAGGCTTCCCCAAACTCATCTAAGATTCGTTTGTAGGCTTTCGCTTCCTTGACCATGGGCATGCCATGAAGTAAGGTATCATCCACGAACTGTTGGTGTGTAGAAGTCGGACAATTCTCGTAGGGTTTGATACCTTTTATTTCCCCTGTTGCGGTTGCGCTTTTTATGCTTTGACTGAGACCTTCCATCATTAGGATGAATAGGAAAGGGAATAGCGGGTCTCCCTATTTGATGCCTCTCGTGGGCGAGTAAGGTTTGGCAGGGGCTCCATTTACTAAAAGCGAGAAGCTTGTTGTGGATACTAGGTTGACTATCCACCTGATCCAGCGCTGGGTGAAGCCGAAGGCTTCCAGGGTCCTGACCATATAGTGCCAGTTGATTTTGTCATAAGCTTTTGCTAGGTCCAGTTGTATTATCATTCCCCCTCTTTTCTGAAGCTTCAGGGTGTGGATAAGTTCGTGGGCATGGACAATATTGTTTATTATTTGCCTCCCTTCCACGAAACCTACCTGTTCTTGCTTGTGAGACCAGTGTGGGTAGGAGTGGTTTCAATCTATTTGCTATAACCTTGGAAATTATCTTATACACCACTTTGCATAGCGTTATAGGTCTGTAACGATCGGGGGTTTTGGCTTCATTTTCTTTGGGGATAAGTGTAATCATTGTAGCATTTAGTGCTTTCAAAATGGAGGTTGACCTTCTAGAGTCTTCCACTACCCTATAAACGTCATGTTTGACGACTTCCCAGCAGGCTTTGAAGAACTCCACTGTGAAACCATCTGGGCCTGGGGCTTTTCCATTGGGCATTTCCTGGAGTGCTTGGTCTATTTCCTCCTCCGCAATGGGCTTGTTCATGTTGTTATTTTGTTCTTCTGTTACCAGGTGAGGGATATGCTGGATTACCTTTTGTATGGCCTCTGTTCTATCTTGGTTAGGTTCTTGGGGTATCCCGTGGAAGTGGTTTACCAGAGTTGTTTCGATGTCCTTGTGTGACTCTCTTTTTATGTCATCCTGGTCCCTAATCTTCAGGATTTTGTCATGGGCTCTTCTGGCCATGGTTGTTCTGTGAAAAAACTTGGTGTTCCGTTCTCCTTCCTTTAGCCATCTGATCTGGGACTTTTGTTGCCAGAGAGTTTCTTCTTGCTGGCACTGCTCATCCCATTCCTGGGTCATCTGGATCTCCTCCTTTTTCCATTCCTCATTGTAGCCCTCCGAAATGCAGGTTTACTGGAGCTTTTTCATTTTTTCTTCAACGTTGTTCTTCTCTTGGTTTATATTCCCAAAAGTGTCCTTGTTCCACTCCTTGAGCCTATATTTGATATGTTTTAGTTTCTTATAGAGTTTGAACATCCTTGTCCCTTGCTCTGGTTGCTCCTCGCACCACCACTGTTTGATTCTTTCCTTGAAAGTCGGATGTTCAATCTAGAATTTCTCAAATCTGAAAGGTATGTTCCTTGGTGTGGTCTGGAAGCCTTCTTCCAATTGCACTGGCCAGTGATTAGATCCCCCCCATGGAAGGATGTTGCAGTTTAAGGTTAGCCCCCGCATAATGACTGACTCTGACACTAGGAATCTGTCGAGTCTTGTTGCTACTTGATGCTGGCTCATTCGCTTATTGTTCCAGGTGAACTGGCCATTATTGGTTTTCAGATCTACCATCTCCGCTGTGTCTATGAATTTTGAGAACTCCTCCACATCTCTTTCCAATCTTCTTGTACCTCCTTTTTTCTCCGCAAGTGATGTGATGATGTTGAAATCCCCGGCTAGGATCCAATGGAGGTTGTTGGCTCGGTTTTTAAGATCTTCTAGGTCTCTTAGCATTCCTCTCCTATCCTCTGACACCTGGGGTCCATACACATTAGTGCATAAAATCACCTCTGGGTTCCCAATGAGTTGCATGTGGACCATAAGGGTATGCCTTGTCGCTTCGGCTGCTATTAGGCTCAGTACTTGTGGGTTCCACAGGGTGAGGATACCTCCTGCCATTTGGTGGCCTCCAATAGCCACCATCTTGTACTTGCGCCATTGTTGTTGACTGATTGTTTCCATTCTGTCTATATTACACTTGGTCTCTTGAATAAAACAAAGATCTGGTTGTTCCTGTTTTAGTCTATTCCTAAGGATTCGTTGCTTTCTTGGGCTGTTTAGGCCTCTTATATTCCAAGTTATAACCTTCATTTAAACATGCCGGGGGGGGGAGTTGGGGAAGAGTTTTTTGATTTTACCCGAGTTTATTAGTAGCGCTCCAAGCTCCTGCAGGGCTACACTGTTTGATTTCCTACCTTTTTTCCTCCGTGTTTGCTTGGGTGAGAGTTGTGGTTGTCTCTCGCTGGCTTTGACTCCTAGGTGTCCAATCTCCCCGTGTGTATGCTTTTGGCCTCTAGCTTTGGCTTCCTCCCTTAGGAGGAACAAGTACTGGATGCGGTCAAGTTGCTCTGTTGGTACATTGTCTACTCCCTGTCTTTTCCATTGCTCCAGTATGTTCGTGAGATCTATCCTTTTTCTTTCCACAAGGTCTCTGAGTTTTGGGTCTTCTGTGCCAACTTCGCTTGGTGTCATTTCCGCCTCTCCCTCTGCTTCTTGCATGGGGGTGTTGTCGTCTCTGATTTCTCCTTCCATCGGAGTTTTGCAGCTTCCTTGGTCCTTCTGGTTATTTGGTCGGTTGGTGGGCTCTTTTGGTGTTTGTTCTCTGACTTCCTTAGCTTTTGCCGTATCCTTATTGGCTTCTGCCCCTTGATTGGTTTTATCCCGTCCTTCCTGGTTATTCTGGACCTCTGGGTTATTTCCTGCTTGGGCTTTGCTCTTCTTTTTGTTGGCTCTGCTTCTGTGGTTTGGTTTAACAAACCCATCCTCATCTTGCTGTGGTTTGGGGTTTTTCGTTTCCTGTTTTTTATTAAGAGGGCATTCCCTAATCAAGTGACCATGTTCATGGCACCTTCTACATTGGAAGGGGATCTGTTCATAATCTATGTTTTGGATCCATTCCTCATCCCTGAATTCGAGGCTTATGGCTTCTGGGAGTGCTCCCGACACATCCATTTCTATACATATTCTTGCGTAATATGTGTATCTCCCTTTCAGGGTGGCTTCTGCGGTCTTTATATATTTCTCCAGTTTATTTCCTATTGCTTCAAAAATAGAGGGTAACCAGTAGTCTAAAGGTAGGGAGTAGAGTCTCAACTAGACCGGTACCTTTTTGAAGGTCTCTTTTTCCGGGGAGAAATTTTTCTTCCATGGCTGCATGTACAGTCTTGCTGATGCATGGAAGTATGGACCTCCTTCAAATACTCTATCTCTGTCTTCCAGGTTTATGAAGATTGCTGTGAAGAAACCTTTTGAGCCCAGATGGAGCTCCACTTCCCCATTTGGCTTCCAATGATATTTGATCCAGTTGCGCATCGTTCTTTCGGTGGCCCACAAGCCCATAAATTTGTAGATTAGCGCATGCGCCTTCATCTGATCCCTGTAGAGTTGCGTCTCCGGATCCTCCAGTATCACCTTGGGTATCAGTGCTGATTTGGGTTTGCACAGGTTGCGCCCTTCTGCCCGGTTGGTCTTTGCTGTGTGTTGTGTCTCGTTTTGGGTTTCTCTGGCTTCCTCTTCCATGCATTCACTTTTGCCCTGGTTCCTTTCTTGACCTTTTCCTGGGTTAGATCCTGAGGTGCCTATCATTGGTGCCTTGAAAAATACGCCCCTTGGCCCTTTCCCTCTATCTACCACTACCTATTTGTATGAGGGGGTACCCTTACCCCCCCCTCTGGTGCTCATGCTGTCCTTTGCTATGGTCGCGACTGTCAAAAACCCTAGCATGTGGTTGATTCGAAAAAATCGCAAATCTTGTCTTTCATGTTAGTTATTTGAAGAGATGCATGTTATGCTCATGCACTACAGCCAAACCTGTAATACAAGAGGGAAGTGCCCCTATTTATTTACATCCAATCGAAGAGGGACAACTTGGAAGATGAAGATTTTAGGCAGATGGAAGGCCATGACTCCTCAAATGCCTTGTTGCTGGGCTATGACGATTCCAGATGCCAATGCTGAACCTGGCTATGTTATGATATAAAGTTTACACATACACTTTGGTAGAAAAGTGAAAAGAGAGAAGAGAAATTGGTTCTAATCATGGAGGGAATCTAGTGGACACACTAATTTTTTGAAATTAATGTGTATAAAAGGAGAACTTAAATCGCAAAAATGAATAAATGGGAACTAAACACAATGAATTCAATAATATGCAATGAAGGAAATCACAACATTAAACACAAAACATATTTGCAAAAAGGTGCAAGTTTATTAACAAAGGTGCTGGTTACATGGGAGTAGCAATCTTTGTGAGAGAAGAGATGCATGCCACGCTCATGCACAAAAGTCTAGCCTGTAATACAAGAGAGCAAAACCTTGTTTATTTACATCCAATCGAAGAGGGACACTTGGAAGATGAAGATATTAGGTAGATGGAAAGCTAAGAGTCGTTGAGGTGTGTTGTCATCATATATTGATGTGTTCTTCCAAGCAACATGTGCTAATTTGCTGGATTGTTGCTAATAGAGGGGGCGTCGACTAGGCTTGGGTCCTGTTATCCCCCACTTTTAGGGATAACTAAGAGATCATGTCTCGAGGCCCACAGATCCTAGACATGGAGTGCCGAGAGACGGATCGACTTTAGCATGGCCCTGGAGGGCCCACCTTTTCTTCATTTCAGCGCCTTTATCTTGTCAGCGACAACAACATCCATCACCATCTGATTGGTCTTGTGTCAGAGATGGCTCTTGCTCCATGAGGTAATGAGTCCAAGTATCATGGTATGTGTCACTTTGATCATCAAAACCTTTGAATATGTGCATCTGTTTCCTTTTATTTCGAACAAATGCTTGGATCTTACGCTTGCCCACTTGACCATGTCTGGGGGGATTGACAGGATGCCCTAGTAAGCCTGTGCCCGTAGGTTTTGGTTTGCCACTGGGGAGGGTTTCTGAAAAGCCATCATCTGCTCCCATCATGACACCACCTTTTCATCTTTCTTCCTGCCCATCTATCCCTTGCACTTGTCCAGGCAATGGGTTGACCTATTTACAGGATTGCACCTTACCTCATGGGAAGAAGGAGCTAAAGGCCCAGAAGGTAAAAGCAAGCCGGCAAAAGATAAAAGCCTAAGAATAAAACCTCGATATGCTTTGCCCAGGGATCCCCGAGAAAGCAATAAAAGGCTTCTCAGCAAGAAACAAGAGGACCCGTAAAAATAACAAAACAAGACCTAGTCAGAGGATAGGGGGTCTCATCATGAGCCAACCTATTAGGTCCATGGGTGCCTAGCAGTATGACATTACCACCATCTGGTTACCATGCCAGGGTAGTGACTCTTGGTTGCATGGCCAAAGGAAAGGGGGTCTCATCACGAGCCAACCTTCTCATTTCTGCAAAAGTACTTGTGGGTAACGCTACCACCATTGGTCAACACGCCAGGGCAGTGTCCCCTGATTAGCCTCTTGAAGAAAAAGAAATAAAGAATAAAAGAATAAAAGAATAAAGGCATGGGCTTGGAAAGATTTGCATCCAGGACAGGTGCAGCTCGCCTTCTACAAAGGCATCCACAGGTAAAACCTTGCATCCTCTGCTCCCATTACGCCCACTTGCCAGGACATCCCTTGACCACCTCACCCACTTACATGGCTCCGATGAGCTCTCTTCCGGAAACTTTCCTTTTCCAGTGGACACTAGCCCAATAGGATGCCCTGTCATTTTCCCCAAACTTGTATTGTAGGCTCGTGTAATGTCTTTGAGCTTTTAACTGATGTATTAGAGATTTTATGCACATGTTTAATAATATTGATGATGAGATGTGATTGACATTGCTATGATGCCCGTGACTTATGAGCCCACGGAGGGCGTAGCTGTTGATGTGTAGGATCATGCTCGGCGGACAGGTACCATTTTGGACAGGTACACATGGGGAGATGATCAGTTCGGACCTCCATGGGGCTGAAGAGCCCATCAGATGGATGCTGAGACCCCATTAGGGGGTAGAGACAGGACAAAGATGGATTAAGGGCTTTGCACTGGAGAAGAGGAGGACGTTCCACCAGAGGCACCCTGGCAGAGCTTGACCTAGGGGGGTTGTGCCCTCTCCACTGGAGTGTTGGCCTTGGAAGGCCTAGGACGTCACCCTTGATGATCATGACGTCATCCAGCCTTGTGGATGTCTTGGGAGGCAGATTTGGCAGTGTTGGCATGTGTGGCAGGTTGGAGAAGCCGAAGGAGGGCTAACATTCTGCTCCAGGATGCTGCATTTGCCCTAGAAGGGGCTAACGTCACCCTAAAAGGGGCATGACATCTCTCTTTAGCTTGATTAGGGTTTAATTTTGAACATTTAATGTAAAACAACATGATTTTTAGTATTTTGGCCTTGTCGGCCTTTTTATGACCTAAAAGTGAAATTAGGTCATGGTATAGTATAAATTGAGGGTTTTTACTCTCATTGTTTCATCATCTCTCACTTACCACTTGGTGAGGTCTGAAATTTGCGCCCTCTTTAGGGTTTTGGCTGAAATTTTGAGGTGCACCCGTTGAAGGAGACTTTTTATTGGCATTTTGGCATTTATCTTGGTGGAAGGTGTTACAACTAAGGTTTGCTACTTGATTTCTTGGTTGAATGTAAGTAAATTTCTGCGAAACTTCTTAATTGAATGGTTGTAGTTTTATTTCTCTTGCATTTATGGTTATAATTTGCTGATTAAAACCCTAGGCGACAAGCACACATAGAAGGTCCTTGTCTCATGTCCCTATCAAGATTTTTAGCCATTTCATTTGCTGAAGATAGAGCCTTGCCTTAGCAACACTCTACTTTTAGCACTTGCTGAAGAGGATTGAGCCTTGCCTTAGCAACACTCAAATCCATCTTCTCCTATGCTAGCCGTTTTTACTTTTCTAAAGCTAAGAAGGAAAGACGCATCAAGGCCTAGTTCCCCTACACCTTGATGAGCCGATTTTCTAGGGTTTGCTGGTAAAGCCTTGCCATAGCAACACGTTGCCTACAAAACCTCTTGTCTTAAGTTTTATGCAACCTTTTATGCTATCTGTTTTTGCCATTGAGCTAAGGAAGGAGGAGAGAGCACTGAGGCCTAGTTCCCCTACACCAAAGTGAGCCTCCCTCCCCTAGGGTTTCATCCTTAAGGCCTTGCTTTAGCAACACCTCAAGGTCTAACCCTCTTGTCCTTAGTCTTATTATTTTCACTTGATCCTTCAACTTTTGTGTCCTCTACTTTTGACTCCATTAACCCTAAGGCACTGATCTAAAAGATCTCTTTGTCTTGAGTAAACTTGATCACAATATCAATCAAACACTTGAAAGCAATTACTAATCTTTCTAAGCAATTACTAATCTTTCTAACCCTAGCCTAAAGACTAACCCTACTAACTAATTGTTGTCGTCATCTTTTGCTATTAAAACTCATTGTGCAGCTATCATTTTTCTTATGAGCAATTGAATGGTTATTTAAGGCATTGCTTAAATGAAGTGTTAATTATTACAATTGAATGCCACGTTTTCTTAACATTTATTGAAGAAGTGACATTGTGTATTATTTCTATTTTATAAACATTGACTTCATCAATATTTATTATTCAATTGCTTATACATATCAGATAGTCATTGATTACATGAAGTACTAACCAAGTGAGTAATCTTGCATATATCTGTTTCTTGTTGCTTTGTCTCAGGCAGGTGCATCTCTATTTTTGGTTATACTTCTCTTTATTGGATGTTAGCCGGACTATCTGCTCGGTGGTGACTTGTGAGGGGGGAATTTACCTATTATCTTACAATCCTTTGCCTTCTCAAAACCCCAGGTCACCGGGGACGTCTCCCTTGGGCCTTACCTCCCTAAACAGAAAGAACCATCCTATCGAGGTGACATTGGGTAGGATTGGTTCCAGTTACGCCAGTTTGCCTCTTCATATCTAGCTTTTATCCTACTACAAACTGCGCGATAACAGGTCCAACAACATATAGATTTGCGAACACAAATGAAATGATATTAAATGCGAACATAAATAGCAAACAAACATGTTCCATCATTTCCATGTTGTTTTCAAAGAAAGCGACAACTCTAGCAAGGGACCATACCAAATGGTATGTGTATCTGATTGATTCAATTTATTTGTGCTTGTCAACAAAGGGATGGTTGATAAGGGAGCCATCGACAAGGTGCTTATCTATATGGATGGTCAACAAGGGAGTTGTTGATAAAGTAAAGGATTGCAGTTGTTGACAATATGGAAAGTCAATAAAGTTGTTGGGGATGCGAATAAGTCAACTACCATTTTGCTGGGTCCATAACTTTCACATATGAACTCCATTTGGGGAAAACGACCCACCGTCATAAAACTCTTGACAAGATCTACATGTTGCGATGTTCACACCTAGGAAGCCACAACTCCTAGAGAGACACAACCCCCAAAAGACATTTGGAAGGCCCTGAACTAGGCTGCAGGGGTGAAAAACCCAAATATGCCTGAAATTGCTTCAACCTACCTGAATGATCTAGAAGTTCCGAATGGTGACTTGGATGCGTGGATCATTCCTCCCCCCTTGGACCATTCCATTGAATTTGGACAAAGTGGGGGATCTATATTGCTGTTGGAAGGTGCTTGTTTGACCATGGGAAGGTTGTATGAAGTTGTAGAGGCCATTATAGTTGGTAGTGAAGTCGTGAGGGTTCGTAGAATCACAACCACTGTTGTGGAGAAGTCATGGGATGTGCATGAAGCCCATAAAATCTTCGTTGGAATTTGTATAAATTGAGATGATTCTGAGCGGGTTTGTACATTGAGCGATGCACATCACTGTACTGCATGATTCTCTGACAATGGCAAATGGAGGTCCAAGGTTGAGAAATACTGTAGGGTAGATTCCAAGAAATGGTTACACTGCATTTTTGTAGTTGCCAAAGGGAGTTGCAGATGGTTGCAAATTGTTGAATCTTGGACTCTACTTCGATCCCTCATTCCTCAGGAGAGGTAGCCCTCTGGTACCATTGATCCTAATTATCGTGGGAATCTGATGGACACACACTAATTTGCAGAAATTGATGTGTGAAAGAACAGAAAAACAAATTAAATTGCAAAAATGAATAAACAGGAACTAAACACACAAATTGTCGTGAGATGAAATGAAGGAAATTGCCGCATTAAACACAAAAGAAATTTGCAGAAGGGTGCCAGTTTATTAACGAAGGGGCTGGTTACATGGCGGTAGCAATATCTATGAGAGAAGAGATGCATGCTACGCTCATGCACAAAATCCTAGCCTCTGATACAAGAGGGCAGAGCCCTTAGTTATTTGCATCCAATTGAAGATAGATAGCCTTGAAGATGAAGAGATCAGGGAAACAAAAAGCCAAGGGTTTCTGAGGTGTGTGATTGTTGTGCATTGACGTGTACTGCCACACAGCTGGAGCTGATTTGCTAGACTGTTGTTGACATATGGGGCATTGACAAAGAGGTTTGTCGATAAGGAGGAGCTGTTGGCAAAGTGCTTGTCAATAAGGGTGCTGTCGACAAAGTGCTTGTTGACGAAGGGATGGTCAAAAAGGGAGCTGTCTACAAGAGGGGTCGTCGACCAACTAAGGGGTTACAGTGGTCGACAATGGGGAAAGTTGGTGAAGTTGTCATTGATGTGGATAAGTCCACTGCCACCTTGCTAGGCCCATAAATTTTGTAGACTAATTTTGTTTGGCGAAAACAACCCATTGTTGCAAAGCTCTTGACGAGCTTTACAAGATGTGAGGTCTAGAGCCCAAGAAGCCCTGGTTCACGGGGAGATACGACCCCCCCAAAAAAATGGGAAGGCCATCAACTGGGCTTTGAAATGAAAAACCGAAATTTGCCTGAAATCCCTGAATCTGCTTGTATGGTCCGGAAGGTGTGAGGGTGGCCTGGATGCCTGGTTAGTACCTTTGATATATTATTCAAGGTAATAATGATATAAACATACAAGAATATGTATTATAGATTTATAAGAGAGATCCGAGTTGGTGGTAACCACCATAAAGTAACCAAAACAAACATGTGACGTAATTAAATGACTTAAGTCACTTTATTTAATTCCTAACACAAAAGCACTAAGCTAAGTAAAATATATTATGATATGACCATTGTAATATATAGTTTCAATCAAATTGTTAAGCTTCTCTGACCCCCTTAGAAGCATGTTTTAAGTTGTCAACCAATGTTGATTCATATCTTGTCAAAGAAACTTTATACAAGAAGTTGGTGGGCAGTGTGATTTACCATAATATTATCACAAGGCCAGATCTTAGTTATGTCGTTGGTATGATTGCCTGTTCATGACTTCATCGAAAAGGATCCATTGGAATACAACTAAGAGGATATGGAAGTATGTGAAGAGCACTTCAGATTTTGGAGTCTTATTTGTGAAGAGTGTTAGGTGTAAATTCATTGTATATATAGATTTTGGTTGGGTAGGCTGTGTGGACAGAAGGAAGTCCACATATTATTATGCTTCTAGTCTTGGTTTAGGTGTCTAGCGGTTTGCAAAAAACAGCCCACAACTGCTGTTTTGTATACAGAAGCAGAATACAAATCTACTGTTGGTGCAACTTGTGATGCAAGTTCACTAAGGAGAATACTTGGTAACTTGCAATTGCCCTAATTTGGGGTGCGTCACCCTAATTTTTATAAAAATATATATTTACATGAAAACAATCAGAAATGTAGGAAAATTTCAGGAAATTCAGAATACTTGAAAGAAAAATCAGAAAAATAGGAAATTAGTAAAAATCAGCTACTGCACATTTTAACCACAACCTTGTAGGGTTTGCATATCATCTTGTTAATGGAATATCAACACAAGGACAGAAGGCTGAAAGTGATGCTGATCATGGACCTATGGAAAAATATCTAGAACAATCATGTGATTGTCAGTGCAATAATGGAACTGTCTATCATGATGTGGTTCAAAGCGGCAATGCCCCTGAAATGGTCCCTGTAGTGATTGCTGCTGCCCCACCATCATTCGTGTCAATTCAGAATAGTCTTCAATCTGCCATGAAATTAGTAACAGAAAGTTTATCCACAGCTGTACCTAGAATTCAGAAATCCTCAAGTGAAGATTTTTGGGCTAAGAAAAGGCCAAAAGGCAATACTTACAATATTTCTGAAGACAATACAATAGTGGAAGTTTATGAGCTGTCCTTGAAACTGCAGTTTGTGAAGGCTTGCAGTTTGTGGGCTCTGTTTCTACATACTTTCCGGCATTTAGTTTGTTGGGAAACGGTGCAATTTCATGTGTGGACCTAAGGTTTCCAGTGCTGATCGATAATTTGGAGTATCCGGTGCAGATTGTAAATGGGTTCGCCACCCTAGGGTGGCAAATCCAGTAACACAGAGTGTTAGGCATTATTGTTAGTTGGCGATGACATTAGATGTTAGTACTTGTGATGTTATATAATCTTGTGTTAGATATCATATTAGTTAAAACTTAAGAGTAAGTTAGGGGTCAATAATAAGTTTGTGGTTTGGGCAACTACCCCAATATTCTTTCTCCAAGGAAACCTTGCGGGGAAACTCTCTAATACTTCCCTGCATTTGTGGATGGCATCCAGTGCAAACCCGTCAATGTTGATTATGGTGCTTGACCCGGCAGGGATATCGAGTGAGGCAGCAATAGAGGTAGCCAGCCCAGGCAATCAACCCTAAGACCTCCTACATGAAGCTCAAAGCACTCAAGCACTCGGGCTAGCCCACTGAGCTAATTAAAATGTTTGGAACATCTTGTCCACCCTCGAGCACTGAATTGAGAGTAAGATTGTTGGTACCTTGTTAGCCCCAACCTGCCCATGAGGGGCAAACATGTCATGAGTGGGATTTGAACCTGGGTGGGGAGGATAACAATTACTCTTCTTAACCACCCAAGCTAGACCCAATTGATAGACAACTACCTCAATATGCGGTTGTGTTCACAACTTTCATTTTCTTAAAGTATGAGACATTAATTCAACAATCATAATGTGATTCCTGTATTGCACCAATTTTTTAACCTCTCTCTACTCTCTTCTCTTGTGCATCTTACAACAAAGTGCACAAATCAGATTCACACAATTAGCTACTTGTTGCGGGGCTGACATCTATTTGTCCTAGTCCTAGCTTGCCCTACTGGCTAAGCTAACCACTAATAATATGCTTACAAGTTGAGTGAAAATTCTGAAAGCCAAAAGAGTCTCTAACTAAGCTCTTTATATCTATATTTATATTCACACTACAATGTTCCTTAACCCTTAAACTTGAAACACAACCAGGTGTATAGAGAATATAATTGCAGAAAACCATACACAAGACACAATAAGATGAAATATGCCAAGATACCCTTGTATTATGATAATCAGAAGAAAGAAAACAATGTTTACTTGCCTCTAAGGTGGGGCGACCTTTCCCTGAGCAAAGCTCCAAATACAACAACACACGACAAACATTCCATAGCCTCCTATCTCTTTAAATAGATTCTCAATAGCAAAACCATAGCTACTTGTGGTCCTATCACTAATGGGCACCAACTACCTATTGGGCCTTATAAAGTGGACCCTTCTACATTAAATAGCTATCCACTACTATCTAATGGGTCTTATTCAAAGAGGATGGCTGCATACAACAATTGACTAACTCCTAAGTAGTCTAAAATAGGGAGGTTAGGGTAGGACCCTAACATGCCCTACCCCTTCAAAAGCAACATTGTCCTCAAGGCTGAAGATGAGAAAATTGTTGTAGAATCGTGGCTGGTTCCCATGTGGCATCTTCGGGCTGCATATCTTTTCACTAGATCAATACTTCACAAACTGTGTGTTGGCGCAATTGACGCTCTCGAGTAGCCAAAATTGCTTTCGGCTAGAGTCAAATGGAGCCTTCTTCATCAAGTTCTGGTAAGTTGGTTTGCACCTTGCACTTCGATCCCATGACCCTCTTTAGACAAGACACATGAAATACTGGATGAATCTTGGAGTGGGTTGGAAGAACCAACTTGTAGGCCACTAGTCCAATGCGTTGGATGATCTCATGGGTGTTGATATTTTTGGTAGCATTAGACAGGTACTTCCACATGGGTTTGTCTCAACACGTGGGAGTCGTCCTTGTAACCTCTCAGAAAACCTTAGGAAGTTCACTTTATGAGCCAATAAGTAAAGTGCATGACCATTTTAATTAATGTGAAATTAATTAAGTAAAATGCCTAAGTTTGGTGGCATTAGTAACTTAAGTGGGTTGATTAAGTCCTAACCGTTATATCTAAAGTGAACGGGAGATTAGATCTCAGTTGTTGATCACTTTGGAAAAGATCTAGGGTGACTCAGTGTAATAAAAGGCAGCCTAAGTGAGAGGATGAGATACACTGTTAATTTATCTAACTTAGCACTTGACACTTAATTTAGAAATAAAATCAGTTTATTTATCAAATGCACAACTAGGTTTTAACGAAAAATCAGCGGAAGCATTAAAACAGAAACCATAACACATTGCACAAGATATTCGGGTAAACACCCCTCAAAAACCCCCGAAGGGAAAACAAGATCTTCTCTGTGTGAGGAGATCCCATTGAGTGGGTGAAGAGAGTTCATCCAAGTGTGAGTGGGCAGGGCTGAGGAAAGGTGCAAAGGGGCAGCAAGGGAGATAGCAGCCAAGTGGGCTAGGCTTTTGCTGCATTGCATTCCTCTGATGGGCCATTATCCCAGGATAGGAGCCCAAGATTGATATTAATAAAATCAAGCAAAGATCTGGTTTTCCCTTCGGGGTTTTTCCAAGGGTGTTTACTCGAATATCTTGTGCAATGTGTTATGATTTCTGTTTTAATGCTTCCGCTGATTTTTCGTTAAAACCTAGATGTGCATTTGATAAATAAAGTGATTTTATTTCTGAATTAGGTGCCGGGCGCATGTTAAACTTTTTCTATCTTATTTTAATGCTTAGAAGGTGACACTCATGATGAGGACCCAAATATAGGTAATGATCTTGATGATATGTAGTTTTTTGTTGTAGTATGATTTTTTTTGGACTCTAAAGGCCATTTAAAGCCTCATTGTTGATGCATTTTGGTTCAGAGATGGATTGCACTCGGTGCTATTGAAGAATTAAGGAACTCGCTAGTTCTAATGCTGCAATTGGTGTAGATCGTCAGATCTCATAGACTCGGAGATCGACGACTGTGGTTGATCTATCAAGCTATTAGATTAAGCCTGTTTGAGTTGTGACCGTCGGATGCACAATTGCCAGATCAACGGCAGGGATAGATTGCGGAGATCGGAAGGAGAATTAAATGATGCGCTAGTTCCAATCCCGCAATTTGTCAGGACCGTCCAATCTTATAGCTTTGAAGATCGACGATTGTGGTTGACTCACCAACAACGCACAACTTCAAATTACGGAATCTGGGTGTCGAGTTAAATCACTCGCAAGTTGTGGTTCCACAATCATCGTTGACCGTTAATCTGCTTCGAAGAGTCCACATCGACCGTTAGATCAAATCAAGTGGAAGGATAGGATAAGCGAGGTAAAGAGGTTGTGAGTTCGAATATCTGAATACTTGTCGATCGTCGGATCAAACTCGAATTCCTGTCAGCCGTCGGATCATCTCAAAGTGGAAGGATAGGATAAGCGGGGCTAAAGGGTTGAGATTTTGATTAGCCGAATACCCGTCAGCCATCGGATTAAACTCGATTCTCGTCAGCCGTCGGATCGTGTTAAAGTGGAAGGACATGATAAAGCTACAAGAGTTGCATTGCAGAATATAGATCGAACTGTTGATCTAAAGAACCTGATCAACGAACATAATTCACTTCGAGTATAACGAGGAGGTTACACTCTGGAAAGTTTGAGATTTGAAATACGCGAAGCCCGGAAATCCGAAATTAATAAGGACCGTCGGATTTGGAGGACACATGAGGATCGTTGGATCAGGGTTGTTGGTCAGCAGACCACGTCAGCAAGGACGTGTGGCAGACCACGTCAGCATGAACATGTGCTACATGAGGATCCACGTCAGCAAGGACATGTGGCGCAATCAAACAATGACAAGTGTCAAATTGATTCGGCATTTCAGATACGTGCAAATCACAAATCCGAGTGACGTGGCAACCACTAGGTTCATGACACATCATCAAGTGACATAAGTATGTGACATCACTCCGGAGGAAAGAAAGGGTTTGAGACTCGAAATCTCCAAAGTCCGGAGACCCGAAGGAGATCTCGACCGTCGATCTGATGTCGGGAGCATTCTCGACCGTCGATCTGATGTCGGGAGCATTCTCGACCGTTGATCTAATGTCGGGAGCATTCTCGACCGTCGATCAGACTATAGTGGAAGGATAGTGTAAGTGAAAAGTTAACCGACAACAAGCGGTCTCCACCGTGTTATGACTGACTTAGCAGGAGATCACTCCGGAGGTAAGAAGGGGTTGAGATCTGAAATCTCCGAAGTCCGAAGACTCGGAGTAAAAGGTGGTCGTCCATCTCGATGCGTGATTAAGTCCTAGCCGTCGGATTTAGCAGTGAAAAGATGAATGTAAGGATCAAAGCTGATCGTTGATCTGGTTCCATGAAACAAACTGTCCGATCTAAATTCGAAGGTTTGAAATGTTGAAATCTCGAAGTTCCAAAGTGCGAAGTTCTGTTAGCCGTCCATCTCGTTAGAAGATTGATAAAGCGCTCAAGCACTCGTTTGGCTTAGCATCTGGTTACCGCCGATGGTCATATGATATAAGAGTTTTAAAAGGAAAATGTTATACGTTGCTATGGTTGGTAAGCCCGTGGTTCTGTAACGCTCGGTCATATGAAATGGTTTCAAGGAAGCGCCTCCGTAGAATTTGGTCTCTGTGAAAATAACAGAGATTCGGGATCGAGCTTAAAGGATTAAATTGATCCATGACTATGATCAATTTATGAAAAACCTTCACGGTAAAATAAATAAACAGTAATTAAGATTAATTAATCGAAGAGGTGCGATGGTCAAAATGAAGGGACACAGTTGTGTCACACTCACACCGTTTGAAGAATATATAATCAAGGAAGAGTGTTGAGAAGAATGGTGTCTCTGCTGTCCAGATCAAAAGATCAAAAGCTGAAGCAGATTCTAGGAAGAAAAGCCGAAGATACTTATGTATTAAGGGTGGTTGGGTGGTGCAAAGGCAGGTTGGTGCCTGCAGAGGCAGTTGGTGCTTCCTTATCAGTTGTAGTTGAGTAAACAGGGGGTCGTAGCGTCTTACTAGTTGGTGCTGGTAAATTAGGGTGTGGGTGCATCCTGATCAGTTGGTGCTGATCAGAAGGAAGTACATCTTCCTTCTATGTAACATGTAAAACAAATTTTGTAGTTAATAGAAAAGAGTTTGTGGTTTTCCCAATTGGGTTCCATGATAAAATACCGTGTTAAAATTTTGTGTGCATTAATAAATGAAAAATGGATATAATTGTTGTGCCACTGATTCACCCCCCCCTCTCAGTGACAGAATCTGATCCTTCTATTGGTATCAGAGCGGGTTCCTTTAGCACAGTCTAACAAACTTGAAGGTAGATTCTGAAGATGGATCAACAAGAAGGAATGTCCAACAACAAAGCACCATTGTTCAATGGAGGAGGCTATGCTCTGTGGAAAATAAGAATGAAAAACTTTTTGTTGGCTCTTGGTTTTGGTATCTGACAATTTGTTGTAGATGGTTACACCGCACCAACTACTCCACCCAAAGACGCTGCAGGAAAGAAAATCTGTAATGACAACTCAAGAGCAGTTAATGGAATTCTAGCAGGATTGACTAATTGTATATGTGTGAAGGTTATGCATTGCAAATCAGCCAAAGAAATCTGGGACAAGTTGGAGGCTGTATATGAAGGAGATGACAAAGTCAAGGAAGCCAAACTACAGACCTATAG
The DNA here is from genome assembly GCA_032191745.1 of Picea mariana. Lineage (NCBI taxonomy): Eukaryota > Viridiplantae > Streptophyta > Pinopsida > Pinales > Pinaceae > Picea > Picea mariana. The sequence continues at coordinate 22,756 of JASDQU011245253.1, forward strand.
AGCTCAGTTTGAAAATCTGAAAATGAAAGAAGAAGAAAATATTGCTGAGTACTTTCATAGGGTAGATGAAGTGGTTAACTCAATTAGAGCGGCAGGAGAAGAGATTATAGATAAACCCATTGTGCCAAAAATACTAAGGTCATTACCTAGGAGATATGATGCAAAGATTTCTTCAATTGAAGATAGATCTGATCTAGACACACTCACAGTTGATCAGCTCCATGTTATTTGTACAGCATATGAAATGAGAACAAGGAATGATAAATCAACAAAAGATGAAACAACTTTCAAAGCATCCAAGACAAAGATAAATTAGAAGAAAAAACTTCAATCCCGCCATCATGAAGAATCCGATGTGGAAGAAGCCAATTTCATTAGAAAACTTCAGAAAGGATCAGGGAAGTACAAAGGCAAGCTTCCTTTCAAATGTTTTAACTGTGGCAAAGTTGGTCATTTTGCATCCAAGTGTCCCTATCCCAAGGAGGACCCTGAAGATGAAGAAAATAAAACCAAACAATACAAGGAGGAGGAAAAACCCAACTACAAGAAAAAGTTTTACAAAGGGAAAAATAATTTCTACTCAAAAGAAGAAAACAACAACTCGTCAGAATCTAGTGACAACGATGAATCTGATGATGATGAAGTCCTTTTCTTAGGTATTGAAGAATCTAATGAGATAGAAAAAATTAAACATGAGAAGGAGTTAGAAGATGAAGCAAAAGTTAATATGGAGGCAGAACTTCTCAGTGCCTTAGATGAATTAAGAAAATACAAAACTAGATATAGACAATTGAAAAGTTTTGTAGTTAAACAAAAGGAAAAACATGAACAAGTAGAAAACGAGATGGAAAAACTCATGAGCAATCTGAAAAAACAAATCTTAGAAGCAAATAAAATCGAAGAAAGTTTGGAAAAGTCTCTTAAGGAAAAACAAATAACTTGTGAAAGAATGGAGGCAGAAATAGTTCATCTAAAAAAGGAACTGGATGCAAAAATCATTCAAACAAAATCTGAAAATAGCTCTAAAATATTAGATAAGATTATTACAACGCAAAGGGATTCAGGTAATAAAAATGGAATAGGTTATTCTCAAAAGGAAAGCCATGTTAACTCAAAATTTTATGCAGATACTCTCCTTAGTACATTCAAGAAGAAAAATGAAGAGAAGATAAGTAATGATCAGAACTCCAGAAGATCACTTCCACCCATCAAGAAGGAAGACAAGACAATACCAAAAAAGTTTTTTCAAAACAGGTATCCTTGCATTTTCCTTGGTTATTGCTTTGCATGCTCTAATTTCGAACACAAAGCTATAAATTGTAGAGCATATAGAAAGAAAAATCTTAAGGTTAAGAACTATATCCTTAAGGATAAATAAGCAACAAATCGAGTTAAAAGTAGAAACTATAACTCCTTTGCACCTCTACAAGAAGGGGACTTACAATGCTTTGGATGTCATAATCATGGACATAAGGCCATTAATTGCAGATTAATGGAAGTCTCATAACAACCAAAGTTCATTAGAGAGCAAAAGAAACTTTGGAGAGAAAAAACATCAAAAAGGGAATGTCTTATTGCCCTAAAAGCTCAAGATAAAAAGGATCTCTGGTATGTTGACAATGGGTGCTCAAAACATATGACAGGTAACAAGGACAAGTTTTTAGACTTAAAGAAACAAAAAGGTAAAGTTACATTTGGTGATAATGCTTCAAGTAACATACTTGGGAAAGGCACTGTGAGCTTGGGAAAAGACAAAGCCATAAATGTGCTACTTGTCGAAAAAATGAAGCCTAGTTTATTAAGTGTCAGTCAAACCTGTGATTAGGGGCACTTCTGCATCTTTGATTCCCAAAAATGTGAGATTAGGAGAGAAGACACAGGGAAATTAGTTGGTACTGCTCCTAGAACTCCTGAAAATGTATATATACTAGATGCAAAATTGAATGAGGAGTGTCATGTAAATTCAGTAGATGAAAGTTGGCTATGGCATAGAAGGTTGCGACATATTAACTTTGACAATCTTGTGAAAGTCAGCAACCTTGGTGCAGTGAGAAACTTGTCAAAGATTATAAAACCCTCAAATGATATCTGTAGACACTGTCAACTAGGGAAACAAACTAGAATAAGGTTCAAGGCAAAAGAATACACAACCTCTAAACTTTTAGAGCTTGTTCACACTGACCTATGTGGACCTACGAGGACCAAGACTTTGCAAGGAGAGTCTTACTTTATGTTGTTCATTGATGACTTTACTACAATGGGTTGGATATGTTTTTTCAAAGAAAAATCAGAAGCACTCAACAAATTCAAAGCCTTTAAAACCCTTGTTGAAAATGAAAAGGAGACGAAAATCAAATGTCTTAGATTGGACAATGGTGGTGAATTCACCTCAAAAGAGTTTGATCTCTTCTGTGAAATCCATGGAATAAAAAGACAATTCTCTGCTGCCAGAACACCTCACCAAAATAAGATTGCTGAGAGAAAGAATAGAACAGTTCAGGAGGCTGCAAGGACTATGCTCAATGAAGCAAAATTGTTAGATGGATATTGGAGGGAAGCTGTAAGCACAACAGTACACATATTGAACAGAGGTCAGCGCAGGGTTAATAGTGATAAGACCCCTTATGAACTATGGTTTGGAAGAACTCCATTAGTAAATACTTCAAGGTCTTTGGAAGTAAATGCTACATCAAAAGACTAGATGAGAGTCTTGGAAAATTTGATGCTAGATCTGATGAGGTATTTTTCTTGGGTATGTTTCAAACAAGAAAGCATACAGATGCTACAATCTTAGATCACATAAGATTGTTGAGAGTGCAGATGTCAAGGTGGATGACCTAAAAATGATAAGGATCAAAAATCAAGAGACCATACCTAAAAATGAAGATGAAGATGATGATGAGACATTCGGCACACAACTAGAAGAAGTAGAAGAGAACGAAAAAGAAAGGGAAGAAGATGATATGGATATTAGTGAAAGCGAAGAAGATAGTCAAGATGGAGAGATAAGAGAAGAATTCCCAAGAAGAGATACAAAGACACCTTCAAGAATTACTCAAAAGAATTATCCCGAAGAACTGATTATTGGAGATATGAATGATGGAGTGCACACAAGAAGACAACTACTGTATCAAACAGAAATAACATTGTTGTCACATGTTGAGCCTAACTCAATCAAAGTGTTGAAATAATGTAACTGCGAAGAGCATTCTTATTATTATGTTGTTATTGGATTAAATCCCCATTGTGGATTAATCATGTCATTATTATTATTATTGTTATTGGATTA
>JASDQU011245254.1:0-11932 GCA_032191745.1 Picea mariana
AGTCTCCTATATATACCAAGGAGACATTTTCATTTTGAATCATCTTGTACTTGAACATTTAAGTGGGGTAAAAGGAGGTTGCCCCCTTGAAGAGGATTATTATCTGATATTATCTCTTTTTCAAGGCGTTGAGTACTTTTCCTGAGATTTTTCTATGCTATATTGAATTTTGGTTCTTAACAACTGTCGTGTATGCCTTCGACGATACCGTGGTATAAATTGCGGCCCGCTCTCAGATTTTTAACATCTGAGAAAGTTTTGGCCCCGCAATCCATATCGTTCTTCGATCTCTTGCTTTCATAGATGATTTGTGATCAACGGCTGCTATCTATCCTCATTTCCTTTCTTTCACATGCCTTCCCAGACCTCCATGATCTATCGGCACATAGCTCTCTTCCAAACCAATGGCTATGATTGATTCCAGCTTTCCGATCTTCGGGATTTTCAACTCTCAACTCTCGATCCCTCCTTAGTAGATATCTTCCGAAGTGGAAGATCTATTGACACATGTCATTAAAGATGTGCGGCTACGATTTCCTCCGCGAATCCGGCCTTCGGGAGTTTTAGTTCTCAACCTCTCATTTCTTTCGAAGAGATTTCTCTGAAATAGCAGATCATTTTCCACACATCCTTCTAAATTGACATCTCTGCTCCCACTTTGGTACTTTAGTATTTTCAACCAGATCAATGGTCCTTCGGCTCCCTTCTCGACCAACGATCGAGATCTCGTCCTTCGGGACTTCGGCGCTTTCAAACTTTCATCCTTCGCATTCTCCTGGAGTGTTTTGACCCGGAGTTGACGATCTGTTGAAACGTACCCTCCTGCACGATCAATGATCATAGGTGGCTTCAACACTTCAAGCTTTGGTGATTTCATAACTTCCCCAACCACAAATTTCCGAAGTGGTTCACTCCAGAGTTATGCATCTTTCACCACCTGTTAGCCTTAATGATGGATGGTCCCAAATCACTTTGGGAATTTGACAATTCCACTCTCTTATGCACACAAGGGTTAAGTCTCGTGTGCTTACCTCCGGATCCAACGGTTGTTGGTCCTTCGTGCTCAGACCCAACGGATGGGATCTATTCCTCTCCTCTACGCTTCATTAGTTATGTTGGAAACTGATCTAATAGTTCAGGCTCCTCCTTAGAGGTGACCTTGGGCGGTGACCTCACGTAAAAACGTGATTGCAAGCACGCTCAAAGGTGGTTTAAGATCAAACTACTTTTCATCCCGCAATTCACCTTAAGCCTACATGCATCCTTTCTCCAAAACCATGGTTTGGATTGTGGCCCGCCCTTGACTTTGTAAATCTCGAGCACCTTCTATCCCCACAATGCGAGGTGACCGTCAATCTCATGATATTGACGATACTTCTAAATGGACGACCAAGATATACCTCCAACATTTTAGATCTCTTCCGACCTAGAAGATTTTCTAAGTATTCAAAGGCTTTGACCTTTGCTCCTCCTTCGAGTCTATCTATCGAGTCTCGTCTTTTCTCATGTAAGTGTTATCTCTTCTGATCTTTAGAACTTAGAATGAGTCTGTCTCCCATGCACTCCTTGTGTTATCTCTTATGAGCTTTTCAAGTTACTCAGTCTCCTAATGGTCTCGGCCCTTTTGTTTCCTTTCAAAGGAAAACTTTGTGCCCTCCTAGAAACCTTCTACTCAAAGCACACCTTGCTGAGCATTTTCTACAGAGTGTTCAATAGCTTTGTGAGTATCTTCCTTTGATACTCTTCTCCCTGAACTCGACAAAGAGTTCTCTCTATGCACACTTTCACTCGCTCGATGCCCACCTGGAAAATCCCTACAAAGTTCTCAGTGACTCTATTTCTCTTTGAACTCAACACAGAGTTCATCCAGTGCACTCCTTGCACTCGCAACTCACATGAGAGAAACAATTGAAACTTATTCGTTACCTCACCAGTTCACACATTAATCTGCATTCCAACACCACTTTTTTCATGGTTTTATGATACCGCTACTCCTCCTGAGCTTCTTAACATGGCCAAGGTAGCCTTTTGGCACTCAGGAACATTTTGGGGTTTGAAATTGGTTTCTCCAGACATAATTTCCACCTTAAACCTCAGGTCCAATGACTACTTACCCAGCCCATCCAGTCTCAGCATTGAAACCTTGGCTCAGAATGTGAGTTTTGTCCATTTCAACAACAACTCCTTCCGAAACTCTTTCTTCAACTTCCACTAACATGACCCATCCAGGCTCAGTGTTGTAACCATGCTCTAATACCATATTGTAACATCCCCAACCCTCCAAAGGGAAATTCTACCAACACAACCTTAATTTAGCCTTTAAATCTTTGATACCATATTGTAACATCCATATAAACATAGAATGATTGTTCTACATATATATAACATAATAATGCAAAAATAATAGTAAGCCTACACATGCAACATATACAACATATACAAGCGATACTCATCAATTACAACATATGTAACATTACACAACATGTAAATGAACATAAAAGTGGTACTTATCTTTTGTTAGAAGACCACCAACTACGTGAAAACCTTCCATGAACCTCCTAGGCATAGACCACGCTACTCATCATGCTCAACAATGTGTCACCCCCGATCTAGGACTAAGCTCCGTCGAGGGCAAGGGAATCCTAGACTAGGCTGAGGTTACCAGAACACTGCACAGTGCAACCGAAACAATTCACTCCAGGAGGCTTCTTATGCCCACTACTCACGGACTATCATTCCTCACATGCATGTTCCACCCGGGAGTATACACCTTCACAAGAACAGTCCATCGGTGCTTCACCTTCTTCTTTGGGTCTCGGCAACAGGTCGGATCAGGAATTCTCAAAGATTCATAGCTGGTGCTCAACTCTCTCTAGGAGAAAACCACTTCCCAACAGACTCTCTCACCTGGGGAGAGATGTTCACAAGCCTAACAACCTTCCTCTTCAAACACGGGCCTGAAAACCCGCTTCTTCAACACACTCCTCGAATCAGCCCTATCTAGGTGAGGACAACAGTAATGGTTCAACACTCATTCACACAAGAATGAAAGAAGGCAGCAAGCCACACTCAGTCCAGGAACTACGTGGCCAAAACAACCCATAGTTATGACACCACATGGCTCAGACAAATACGGAATACCTGAGCTTCACAAAAGACGTGGATTATTCCAAGGGTTCTCACTAGTTTCAGGATGCATGACCAAAGGACAAAACACAGGGGTTGAGTGCAAAGGAAAAATGGGTTCAGACTTTGAATGGCCAAATGACCAATGAACTCACGTGGAGGTTGGAATAATGACTCACGTGTTACTCGTTCTAGGGTCCCTGGTGGATGTCCTCGTTCATGGTTAGATGGTGGATGGAGAATCGCTAGACTCCCCCAAACCAACCCCCAACATGACTGACTTCTTCATATTTTAATGCATGTGCCCAGGTCGACACTTTTCTTCCTGGAGCTACATGCACTACATTTTCATTCGTTCCCCTTTTCCAGGAACTTAGGATAGCACTCATCAATTTTCCACCTTAGCCTTTAGGAAATAATAATAAATTATTATCCCCTTTATAGGTAAGCCCTCTAGCTTAGCCCCTAGGCCTAGACACTTAGCCTCCTCCCTTACCCAACCTTGTGGAAGCTTAGTCGTTCGTCACTCTTTCTTCATGGTCGGTCTACACACAACGATGTTTATAGTTTATTAATGATCTACATAATTACATATACAAAATCAGGATCCTGGTCTTTAACACTTAGGCTCTCCAGCCTAATAAACACATAATCCCACTAGGTTATATACACTTGGCTCACCATCCTATAAACATGATTACAATTCAAAATAAAACGGGGGCACTACCGGGGGATATTACAGTTATGATAAAGGTCATGACATGGTTGATAATATTGATGAGTTCATACATTTCAGTAAACGTAAATGGGATGTGTTGGCTATGATGGGGACCCTATTTACAACATTGACGGTCAAATTTAAAACTATCATATGAGGTTACTACTAATTTTGACATTTGGCAATAAGGATGTGATGTAGTTACATATGTTTTCCAAGCACCCAAGGGTGACCTAGTTCTATGTTCTCTTGATGATTTTCGGTCATACCTTGAGGATTTCGATGAGTATTCCTTTGAGCAATTTCATTTATTCTATGAATAATATTATCAACCACTGTTGTGCTTAGATCTTGATCAGGGTAAGGACGTTGCTTTCCTAAAGTAGGATACTTGTGACAAGGTTTTCCAACTCCCTTCAATTACTTTACCTCATCATGTCACCAAGGATGCAGTTGGGAAACATGTCTCATTTCCCAACTTTTCTTTGGGGAAATTCCTTCTTTTAGAATTCAAGGGTAGGTTGAATACCATAAGAAGAAGTTTGTTATCGCAGTATTTAATATTTCCCCTAAACAATTGCCAGTCATCCTCTAGGTTATTACTAGTCCCTTCCCAAACCTCTGGAAGTTTGTACTTGGGGTACTTCAACATACCAGAAAATGCCTTTTGGCCTTAAAAACATTGAAGCAACCTTCCAACAAGCCACGACCTTCGCTTTTCACGATCTCAAGCACATAGTTGAAGCTTACCTCGATGATCTCCCTTCTCACTCTTGTAAGAGATTGGATCACTCTAACCACCTTCGGCTAGTTTTTGAGAGATTCTAGTATTATCACATCTGTTTAAACCCTCACAAGTGCATATTTTTCATTATCTCATGTATTCTTTTAGGATTCTTAGTTTATGAGACTAAGATCATGATGGATCATGATTTGTCACCTTCAAGGTTTACATGGGAAATCTAACTTCTTACGTCCGTTTATAGTAAACTATGCCAATATTACTAAGGGTTTCATGCATCTATTGAAGAAGGACACTTTGTTTATATGGGATGAGCGAGCCCAAGAATCCTTTGATGCCCTTAAGAAATTCTTGATATCGATGCCTCTGTTGAAGCCTCTAGACTACAGTAGAGATTACTTGCTTTATATCTCCACATATGAAGGGATGGTTCATATGGGTTTAGTTCAGGAGGATGATGAACTCCATGAGCACGCCATTTACTACCTTAGTCGAAACTTAGTCAGCGCTAAACTCAAGTACTCTCATGTTGAGAAGATAGACTTGGTTGGCGTACATGCAGTTCAAAGATTATGACACTATATATTGATTTTAAAAAATACCGTAGTTTCTAATGTCAACCCATTTCAATACGTCCTTACCAGGAGTATCATAGGGGGGAAATATGATAAATGAATTGTCATCTTGCAAGAGTTTGATCTCGATTTTGCTTAGGCAAAATCCAAGAAATCACTAATTTTTGTCGAGTTAATATCAGACTTCCCTCGGTTAGATGAGGATGTTATTCATGTCGATTCATTTGTGGATGAACATATTTTCATTATCTTTTCATCGAACCCCTAGTATGGAGACATATTGATCTATCTTCAAACCTTGAAGTTATCTCAACATCTTTCGAGAGATGAACGACGAAATATATGATATCAAGCTAAGAACTAACTTATCCTCGATGAAACTTTGTAACACCGAGGCGTAGATAATATCTTGCATCATTTCTTGAATCACAAAGAGGCTAAGTCTATTCTTAATGATTGTCACATTGGGGATTGTGGTGGTCATCTATCCGGGATTGTGACAACCCAAAAGATATTGAGAGATGGTTATTGTTGGTTGTCTATTTTTAAATATTGTGTTGAAGCGGTCAAGAAGTGTCACCCCTGCTAGGTGTTCACTTGGAAGATGTGCTCGCATCCAACCCCTCTTCACCAGGTCATCACCATTGGTCCCTTCACCAAGTGGGGGGTGGATTTTGTGGATTGAAACCCAACTTTGGTTGGGGGGGGCATCAACATATTATCGTGGTCGTAAGCAACTTTACTAAATGGGAAGAGGCCATGCTTACAATTAAATCTGATGGTAAGACTGCAACTTTTTTCATGTTCAATAAAATTATAGCCTAGTTTGGAATCTTGAATGAGATTGTCACTGATCATGGCAGTCACTTTCAGAACAAAATGATGAAATATTTAGAATCAAAACTAGGGTTTAAACATGGTCATTCTTCCCCTTACTATTCCCAGGAAAATGGACAAGTAGAGGCTATGAACAAGTCTCTCAAGACCATTTTGCAGAAAACTGTCAGCCAGAGGAAATATGACTGACATCTCATGCTTTACCCTGTGCTTTGGGCATACCTAACCTCAGTTAAGACTTCCACCAACTTTTCTCCTTTTTAGTTAGTACACAGTGTTAAGTTGATCCTTCCTACTAAATGAAAAATCCCTTCTCTTAGAGTGCCAGTTAAGATCCTACCTGACACTTATGATCTCGAAGAATGCCTCGTACACCTAGAGAGCCTAGATGAGCAACACTTAGATGCCTCTATGAATATCAAAGAAAATAAACGATGTGTCAAGGTCCAGTATGATAATTTTGTTTATCCTCGGCAATACGTTGAGGGTGAATCGGTCCTCTTGTATGACCAAGCCAAAGAACCACTGGGGGAAAGAAATTTCAACTCCATTGGGCACGAGCCTTATATCGTGTGACGTGTCTTATAAAAAGGATCCTACAAATTAGAAGATTATGAAGGGAATATGTTGGTTGAGCCCAGAAATGGGCTCTACTTGAAAATATATTATGCTTGAGCCCCAATATTGGGCGTAACTCTTTGTATACTATTGTATCTTAGTGTATATATCTTTTCCTTTTTTTCATCATCTTGCTTATTGAATTTTCCCTTGGTTGGAAGATGTCATCAAAGTCTTTATTTTCCTTAGGGTTCGTAGACAGTGCTAGTCGTCATACACGGAACTTGGCTTCCACCGCTTGGGTTGTTTACTTACTTGAGGGTCAACTGGTGTCTTCAGGTGGTTTTTTTCTCGGGACATCAATGAATAATGTGGCTGAATATAGCGTCATTATAGATATTTGACTCAAAATCCATTTTTTTGAGTCAAACTTCTTTTAAAAACCAAGTTACGGACTGGTATGCAAGTTGTGGTATACACATTCGCGTATAGGACTACATAAACACGTTCTTCTTTGATAACCCTCATGTATAGGGCTACGTATATGCGACCCGATGATCTACGGACTGCGTGCACCCTAATCCCTAATTTACGCATTAAAACATTCAAAAAACGAGACCTAATTTAAAATTCTAATCCACTAGAAGTGAAGACGAGGAAAATAGTACTTACTTGTTCTAGACAGTGTCAATTCCATAGCTCATAGCTCCCTCAATCAACACTTGAAGGTCATGGGAAATTTGGTCCGAAATGCACTATTTGGGTGAAAACATGAAATGGTAAGGTAAAATTGGTTATTTTTACTATTTGTAGAAATTTTTTACCCACTTTACATAGTTTTTGCTAATATTTTAGCCTAGTGGACTAATAGTGCAGTGGAAGGAGTTGGTTTTGGTGGTTTTATCCGAGGATTCTTGTTGTTTCTAGCATAATTTCACCCGTTCATGACTTTGGAAGGTATATTTCTTTTACCAACATATAGGATAGGTCCTCACTCCATCTTGCTTTTTTGCATTATCCTCTGACTGTGATTCATATGAATTAGGTACAAACCCATTTTTTAGCGACACAAAACCTCCTTATTGCTACTAGAAGTGTCGTTAGTGAATGGTAGAGGCTTACCAAACATGGGTGCCCTAGTTAGAACCTTTGTGCCATCTGGTGCCCATGCAGATATTATTCCATAAATAATGGAAGTCCTTTATAGTTCCAATATGACTTTGCATTCAAGCCTCATATTCTTACTCATAAGCATGCTAACATGTACCTATAGGACTCCCATGAGTCTTGTTTAAGCTCTTTTCCGACTCTCTCAAAAAGTGAAAAGATTGTCAAGTGAACTTGTCTCTTTCACGTTTGTTAATTGGATTTGAAAGGACATCTATTTGGTGTAAGTTTAACCCTTTTTTGGACCAAGTAGATTAATTTTGAAAAATGAATACTCTAGTCACTAGTGGCTAGAAGAGTTCTCTTGGGTATTGTTTTATACTTTTTTAGGCCTAGGGGGGACTAAATTTACGAAAAAGGACATTCTTTGGAGTTAAGTTGTAATTTCATCTCATTCTCTTTCTTGCAGTATTCAGCCTATTGTTGGTTCTCTCTTTCTCATTATAATATTATTATCTCAGCAGTTTTCATCATCATCCAAGCAAAGCCATGTTTATATTCTTTGCAACTTGACACCCTATACCCTATGAGGAATCATTCCTCGAGTGTCCATATCTTGCATGAACCTTCTTGCATTGAGAATAGGTATGTTCCATTGTTGAAACTAGTTTCTTACTTGTGACAATCATTTCCTCCTTTGTATCATAACATTCATTTGTATATGAAAAAAAAAAACGAGCGGGAAAATAATATTATCTCATATTGGCAACAGTCGTGTCACCTTTGAACAAATAAATTTTTTTTGAGTCCACTTGTCATCCAAAGTTTGGGTTTAGCATGACCTTAGGAAGCCGAGCTTGTTACTTAGAGTTTACTCCTCCAATTTGTTACTCTTACAGTCCCTATGGAGAGTTTGATTGATGCCTCTTGCATCACAAAGTTTCATCATTGAGTCTATGTTGCCAGAGTCCTCCATATGTCTCATGATCTTATTAAAATGAGGTTTATAATCCTATGTCAACCATTTCTCATAACTCTTAAATTTGCATGCCGACCATACCCTCAGTGTGTCTCATAATTACATGAAGTTGTAGTCCTACCGTGCACCCTAGTCCTACTTTCATTATGGGTAGGGTCGTTGATTCATGAACATGTTCTTCATTCGAATTCCTCCAAATCATCAAGCTATTGCTTTATACCTCGTGTTGACTGATGAGAGATTCCCTAATGCTCTCCTTTTAGCGGGTCTCCTTCCATCGACTTCAGCTCATCTATTATGGAAATGAGGCCTATATTCCTATGAGTATCTAGAGGATTGCAATCATTAGTGACAAGTTCCCTCGCCATCCATATATGGGAATACATCAATGTCTCTTGATCGATGGATTATTCAAGTGTTCAACCTCAACACCTTTATTCACACTTGTAAGAATGTACTCGGCGCCTTTATACTTACTTTCATAATCAATAGGTTGTCTTGCGTTTGTTAACGATATACCTTAATGATTGATAATTAAACAAAGTTTCATTGTGTTCGAACTCAACTCATTTATTTTCATGATGTAGACTTTCACCTTTGGCGGATCATGTAGAAGACTTGAAGACATCAGTTCATAGTCGCAACTTTTCTGAGCTGTTGCTATCATTCATTGAACCCGTATCTATATGACTTCAGTGATGATGGGATATCATATTGTACTTCATTGAATACAGATATCTTTATACTGATTTTGAGACTAGTTTTCACTAGGCCTTGTTCGTGACTATGACAGCCTATGACATGTATCTACCTTTGTATTGCCTATTCATGGCCATGAGAAATTGTTTGGTATATTTCCACATGGATCTGCAGTGTAATTCAAATTGACATCCATGTGCACAAAGGCATTATGGATTGTAATATTATTGTGAGAAACTAGTTCATCTAGCTAGGTCTCCATTACTCCACTTCTGAGAATTATAATGTATTTTGTCCATCGCAGATACTCCTCTGACCTCACACATTAGGGGGCATATGTTATAGCAAGATTTGTCTGACACCATGCAACTTGCTCAGAAGGCATTTTCCATTTCCCTATGTAGACTTGAAGTCCCTTTTTTCAATTCCCAGAGCTAAAAAACATATTTTCCACATATACGTGCCCTAATAGCTATACAACATGTGTATACACAAATTTCACCATTACAACCCGCGTTTATCGGGTTTTGTGCCCAAAATTAAAAAATAGTGTAGGGTTTCCATGTCACGTCACGAGATCCATGATCCTTGACCTTCCATTTACTGGAAACGCTCTGACTCATACCTCCAGTTCCATTTTAAGGCTATAAATGGGCCATATACAAGCCGTGAAAGGAGGAGAAGAATTCAACTTTGAGAGCAAAGTTATTTTGGAGAAAATATTCACTTCATATTGAGTCTGCATCCCTTTGTCCTTTTAATTCTGAGCACATTGTTTAGCCCCCACACTCTTCCCTCTTTAATGGAGAACCTCCTTATCTCTCTAATATGAGCTTTCCTTTGGTGGAGAATTGAAGTGATGGAGGCCCAGCTGAAAGGGACTTAGTTTCTTGGTTCTGAGGCATGCCAACACAGAAGTTTGTCATTCATACACTTCTATTGATTATATTTTAATAGAAATACTCTTTTCTCATCCAGTGAATGTCTTGCAAATATTTGAATTGTTATTCCATGGGAATATTTGTTATGAATATTGATGGATTGTGCTATTATATGTGCTAAATTTATATATTATCACCATATGCTTACGTATCTTGGTTGTTGAGGAAAATTTGCAGGTGTATATCTTTGAGTCGAGTGCTCAACGATGGTCTTCTTCGAACATCTGGACAATGTAGGGTCTTTATCTTGTCTTGTTAGCATCTTTTTTTATATAACATACTTGAGACTAGAGTTTATTTCTGCAATCATTCCGTCTGTTGTGGTTTACTCCATGCCATATAGTGATTTTCATCGTAACACTTATGGAGTCATGGTCAGGATAGGAGATGATCAGAACAAGTAATGTTGGATGTTCTGTATCTACGGTTGGGTGGAACGTGGTTGTTTCATTTGTTTTCCCGCATCACGGTTTCAAATATATATCTTTGTTTGATTTCTGTTAGATTATTGCAATAGTATGTAGCTACAAAATTTGATGCATTTTTACCAGTTGCCTTTATGTAAATTATATATTTGCATACAGCTTTAAAAATATGATTTATATAGATGTGTTCTTTTTGTTATGTAAAATCTATTTATTAGCATACAACTATAAAATTAGATGTATCCTAGTTGTATGCTACATAATTTATCTACAGAAATTAATATATGCTACATAATTTATATGTATGTTATATAATTGGAATTTACTATACATGGAAGAAAGAAAGAAATGAATATCTTATATTTTCCAACGAAATAGTTGAGAACCCGGATTCTATAATTACATGAAATATAAAGACACATATAAAGCAGAGCATGACAACACCCTTGAAATTAGAAAGGAGACTATAGAACTAAACAGTTAAGGGAAAATTGGTATATTAATACATTTCTCAGCGTGCAAGTCCTAAATATTTTAAGATAAAAATGATTCGATAACTATCTTGAATAGAAGGGAGATATTGTAAATGGCACTATAAAATCCTGTTCATCTAAGTATATGTGAGAATAATTCTTGAGAATTTCCTCAATATGGTAAAATAAATGTAAGACATCAAAGTATAATTATATACATATATGGCATCAGGCGTATAGAGCGTGGATTCCAGTTGGATTTGACATATATATAAATATATGTACACATAAAAAGATAATACAAGATTTTAAAGTACAAACAGGAACCCTAGTACCTTGTTGGGTAAGTTCCATGAGAGGGATTTTATAATTCAGAAAAAATGAAATATAATTCAGGCCCATAAATGTCAAGAGTCTTCCTTGTACAAAGGTTCCCATATTTTTATTCAACTAAAAGGATGAACCCTTAGAATATTTTTGCATAAGATACAAAAAGAAACTAAAACCAGTTTTTTGAAGACTATGTATGAGCTTCAGAGTACCAAATCAAATCCTTGTGTAACAAATATTAGAATGAATAGCTCTCCCTTCATGGAACCCGTATACCTTGACAGTATCCGAGGAGATCCTAAATCCTGGATGCATCGTTAGAACTGCAGAGAATAGAAAAAGATAAAAGTTAGTACCAAGATTGTTTTGTATTGAAGTTAAAAAGAAAAAAATATTGACATACAATTTAGTAAGTTTACCTT
>JASDQU011245254.1:11995-26044 GCA_032191745.1 Picea mariana
ATGAGGAACAAGATATGAGGGAATTTTCGTAAGTGATTTGATCCCTTGACTGGTCCCTAATATCAGGGCTCTTCAAAAAATATTCATTTGAATTTGAAAAAAATTCTCCATGGTTCATCAAATCATTCTCACCTTCAATGAAAAAAGTTAAGAAAGGCTCGATTACTAGATTGAAGCCCCTTGGAAATGTCAAATGAATAAAAGGGTTGATGGTAGTGATTTAGAATTTTTGAAATATATGTTAAATAACTCATTAATAGTGCATTAAGGAAGTTTTTGAAGTTGATATTTCTCGAAATCCTAAAAGAGCCTAATGAATCAAATAAGGAATCACTTTGGATTTTAAAGTAATATTTCATGCAACCAAAAGATGTTTTTTCAATATGACCAACAATCCTCAAAGTAAAAGAGAACATGGAAGCATTTCTTCATGATTGGTTAAAATATCAAGTGATTTACCTCCCTAATGTTAAGACAAAAGGACAATGCATGATACACCAAATTCCTAATCTACCCATTCAATCACCAAGCATCATCATGAAAAGTAAAGAACTTACCAATAGAGCTTTTTGAAATAAAGTTCAAGATGAATGAGTCAAAAATTCAAAAATGAGGAGTCTCCAACTTTAAGGACTTGGGTCTAGTTGAGGTTTCAACATCACACTATTAGGACAAGGTTTCACACATGTACCACACAAGATTTAGGTTGGTGAAAAGGTATGGATGAACTTTCTAAAACAAATAATCACTACCCTCCATAAAAATATCATACTTTGAATTGAATTTTCAAGGCTTTCTCTACTTACACCATGCCTTTAATATGGAAGAATTTTTTCAATACTTTCCAAATTTATTGGACACCTCAAAGGTTATAGACAAATTCAAACCTATAGAGATTAACCATGACTACCTTAATAAAAAAATAGTGGAATGGACCAGGGACACTAAGATGAAGTGTACCCACTAGTACAACATGCAACTATGTTAGGTTGTCAAAGAAGGGAATCTACTTCATTAGGGAAAGTGGTTCATTAGGGACTAGATTTAGAAGAAGTTTCCTAGTTCAATGCAGGGGCTTGACACAATGAGGACGATTGCTTCCCTCAATTTAATGATTGATCCAATTTTTCATTAAGAACTACGATCATCTAAAAAATGGTGATGAACCTTGTTCTATTTGCAATAGTTTTGCAAGTCTTAAACACCCTTTGCATTTTTCAAGAACTTCCCATGGATTTTGAAATTGTTTATGGCATGGCCTTCAAACACATAGAAATCATAATAATCTTTGTAACCATAAAAATAATTCACAAAATGGACTTTGTATGTGAAATTTATGGACTAGGGAAGTTGATGTACCAATTGGTCTCTCCAAGGCTTTCATTCCATTCACTACCTCAAGTCCCAAGGTTAGCATTTTTGGGACTATGATAAAATTAATTTTAAGCCTCTTGTGATGGGAATTTTTCTAATGAATATATATGTCACATATCTTCATAGATATAAGCTACCACCATTCTAGTTAGTTTGTATTACTATGTGTATTGTGGTGTTTTTCACCATTAGTGCATTAGTATAATTTGATTTTCATTATAATAATCTTCTTTCAACATTGTATCTTATGTTTTCTTTGTAATATTTTTTTCTTTCATTTCATTTTCAATCCAATCTTGATCATTCTTGTGCCAAATATTAGACAAAATCTATCTTCCTTTCATCCAAAAAGTATCTGTTTAAAGAACTAACCCCAAACCTCTCTAATGATTGTTTGAGAAATTGTGTGCCTCTCTAATGAGAAAAGACCCAACTATGAGATATTGAGCAATAATTTTTCACCCATGACACTATTGTCACCCAATCATGGAGGGTAGAATCAATTGCTTCACAATCAATAACAATGCATTGTTAACGCTTTTATGTGCTAAAGAAAAATAATCATAGATTCCCCATTAAACTAAAAACAAATAAACATTAAATGACATTCATGAAAAAAATAAATGTCATTAGAAAATCCAAATCTCATATTATTAAAGAAAGTAGTAAATTAGGTACAAGGCACATCCTTCATACATTACCATGTGCTCAAGTCACAAATGAATTGATAAATGATGTAAACATGACACCCATAAAATCAACTCATCATATATATATACATGTGTCACTCATATAATGATCTAATCAAATATATACTAAAACATTCCTATAAAAGCATTGATTCCCCTAGAAAACTACTAAACTACTATAAGGAACATGGTAATAAAGGGAAACCCATTCTTATTATGCTTCCTCAATATATCACTAATATATAATGATTTCTTAAGGTCCACATATATTAGAAAGAAACCAAGTCCATCGCATGATGTAATTAAGAATCATGTGTTGATATATTCTCAAGTACATGCCACATCATGTTAGGATGCACACAACTCGTGTCAATCATAATGCATTACATGTAACCACCATGTGTTCATTGTGCACAAATTACTAAGAAGCACCAATAGAGTGCATAAACCCCCATGCAACCAGCAACCCATGATAATTAATCTAGGTCCAACAATGTTTTCACTATTATACAACATATGTTTCATTTCTAGAATGCATCCATGATCCATAATCACTCTATATATGACTGAGTTGATTCCCCAACACATACATTAATTAATTTTTCATAATTAAATTACTTTTATCTCTACTTTTATTTTAGTGTACATTATCTTTAATTTTATAATACTTGCAAACTATAATTTAAATGTACAAAACATTGTTGTAGAAAT
This sequence comes from Picea mariana, assembly GCA_032191745.1. Classification (NCBI taxonomy): domain Eukaryota; kingdom Viridiplantae; phylum Streptophyta; class Pinopsida; order Pinales; family Pinaceae; genus Picea; species Picea mariana. Next base: position 14,770 of record JASDQU011245254.1, read on the forward strand.
CAATAAAAAGAATGGTAATAACACAAGTTTTACGTTAAAAATTTTAAGAACAGAGAGAGCATGATAGTCAGGCGGTAGGGTTAGGGTTGTGTCCACCCTAGTTCACTTGGACGCCCCCGTAGGGGCACAATGATTCCTAGAGAGGGAGGGCTGATAGGCCCCTCCTATAGTGAGGTAACGACGCATGGAAACAATGAAGGGAGTTCCAGGCGCCCAACCTTTGAGCCTCCCCCAAATCTTTGTTCACAGCTAATTTCTGAGGGCACATTCATGGACCGAGAGATGGACATTGATTTAGGGAAAAAAACATTGCAATAAGAGCAACACGACCATGGATATCATGGAAATGCATTCCCCAAGCACTATAAGCCCCGAAATACATTGTAAGCACACCCAGGATTGAGGAACAGAAGCAATACAGGAGAGACTATGCTTTAGTTGGGAAATTTCTAGGGCTCTGGCCCTCGAAAAATGAGATGGTAAAATGGATACACCAATGGTGGAATCCTAATGGCCACTTCAATCTGCAATTGGGCTCCAAGGGATTTTTCACCATAATACTACACAACTTAGAGGACATAAATCACATCTTCGATGGAGGACCGTATTTCTTTAACTTGATGGGTCTCTTCTTGTGATTTTGGACTAAAAGATTCATCCCTGAATCAAAGGACTTCGCACACGCCCCCGTGTGGTTAAGGCTCTATTCCTTTCTGCAAGAGTTCTGGTTTGAAGAGCTCCTGGCGGGCATTGTAAACACCATTAGAGTGTATGTCAAATCCTCAGAAGCCACAAAACAATGAAGATACACCTCCTACGTGCACATATGTGTCTATATGAATATTGAAAAGCTGCTACCAGGATCCATTTCTCTGGAATACCAAGATGAGGACTGGATGCAAACCATTGATTATGAGCACATTCCGTTCAGATGTTGAAAATTTCATGAGCATGGGCACCTTTTCAGGGATTTCCCCCTCAACACCTCAGAACCTAGAGAAAGGGAAAGCACAGGAAGCCCCAGGTCAGACCCAAATCATTCCTCCACCCAGCTCCACCGCCGCAGCCCTGTAATCTTTAGAGACTGAAGACGGGGACACATAAATGGAACTATATGAGAAAGACCTAGCGAGCATCGACTTGAAGCATCTGGAACATTCCTACAGGCACCAAAAAATTTACAACATCCCCCCAGATCAACTGAGAAAAGTTCACAATATCTTCCTCAACTCCTCAGCATGCTCTACTTCTAGATCCAGCGCGGGCTTAGGAATCCAAGGAAATACGCAGAAAGAAAAACACAAATCTCAGAAAGATGAAAAGAAAAGAGGAAGAAAATCCACTAGTAAGCTCATCCAGGAGATAGAACACTTCATGGTTAACTCAGGTCAGATACATCTCATATCTGATAGTTTTCCACCCCACCCCTCCCCATCCTCATCATGAATATCGTCTCCTAGAATATAAGGGGACTCAACGGTTGTAGTGAGAAGAAGTTACTACGGGATATGATCATTGTAGAAAAACCACACATAATGATGCTCCAAGAAATAAAGTCCGCAACAGAATAAATGGAAAAGCTCCTCCCTAGTTGTTGGAAGTAAGGGAAAGGCATTTATATGGCGGCCATGGGTGTAGCAGGAGGGTTGGCTCTCCTTTGGAACCCAAGCTCGGTCACCCTGGAAATTTTTTTTACAACCAAATGGTCCATCTCGGCGGTCTACTGAGTCATTGGCTCTAATAATCTCGGCGATCTAACAAACATCTATGGACCATCTAACTCAAGAGACAAACATGACCTTATAAGAATCTTGGAGCACCTGTACACTTTAACCAAGGGGAACAAATGGATCCTGGGAGGGGATTTCAACATGATTTGCAACCTGGACAAAAAGAGAGGAGGAATGTGTCGTCTCGAGGCAAAGTCAGGGGAATTTCAGCGCCTAATTGATAACTTAGGCCTTGTTGATGTAGACACCTCGAATGGTACCTTTAGCTAGACAAATTTCATAACTAGATCTCATCATATAGCCTGTAGAGTGGACCAATTTCTTCTTTCAGACTCTCTTATGCTTGAAGGCACAACTCTAGAAGCAAGCATCCTTGATTTCCATAAGTCAGTTCACTAGCCTATTCAACTCTGGCTGGACATCCCAGTAGCTCTAGGGCGAAAAACCTTAAGGCTGGAGCAGTTTTGGCTCAATCACCCAGACTTCCAGCAAAAGACTCACACATGGTGGAGGGAGGCGGTTGTCCCAAACTGCTCCAATATGTACAGGTTCCAGCATAAACTCAAAAACTTCAAACAAAAACTCAAAACCTGGAAAAAAAAAACCTTTGGCAACATCTTTGAGGCCCAAAGACAACTAAAGGACCAAATGGGCACCATACAAAGACAAATCCAGGATCAGGGCTTATCTGAAGACTGCAAATCATAGGAGGCGACAATAAGTCAAAATCTAGAGGAGAGAAAGGCCTAAGAAGAGATCCTGTGGAGACAAAAGTCACGCATCCAATGGCTCAAGGATAGCGACAGAAAAACTAAGTTCTTTCATAGATCTAGAATTTAAAGGAGACACACCAATCGCATCACTCAACTAATCTCATAAAATGGGAAAACCCTGCACACCCATGAGGAGCTGGAAGAAGAGTTGGTCACCTATTATCAAAATCTCTTAACGGAGCCCTTGAAGGATAGAACACAAGAAATCGCCCAGATCACGCAACACATACCCTCCCTAATCATGGAGGAACAAAATGCGGCCTTGGCATGGCCCATCATGCTTGAATAAGTTGATCATGCTATTCAGGATACCCCATAGGGAAAATCCCCAGGGTTGAATGGATTTACTTTAGGTTTCTTTCATCACTGTTGGCCAATTCTTAGAGAGGAGGTGTGGGAGAACATTGAAGACTCCATACTTTTAGGTCCATTCCTCCCGACCCTCAATGCCACTTTCCTCACCCTCATTCCCAAAGAAGAGCATGTGAGCCACCCCAAGAAGTTCCAACCGATCACCCTCTGCAACGCCATATACAAGCTCCTAACCAAGGTGATATCAAAGCGACTCAAGCCTATCCTCCCCTTCATCATCTCACCGGAACAATCAGGGTATGTGGAGGGAAGACAGATCTTGGACAATGTCATCCTAGCTCACGAAGTTATTCACTCTCTCCAGAAGACCCGTACTCCAGGTATGCTCTTGAAACTGGACCTTTCTAAAGATTTTGACAAGTTAAGTTGGGACTGTTATCGCACAGTTTGTAGCAAGGATAAAAGGCTTGATGTTTTAAGGTCAAACTGGTGTAACATGAACCAATCCCACCCAATGTCACCACAATGGGATGGTTCTTTCTCTTTAGGGTGGTAAGGCCTAGGGGAGACGTCCCCGGTGACCTGGGGTTTTGAGAAGGCAAAGGATTACAGGATAAAGTAGTTATTTCCCCCTCACAAGTCACCACCGAGCAGATAGTCCAGCCAAAAGGCCAAATAATAAATTAAAACCCCCTAAAGAGATATACCTGCCTGAGACAAAGCAACAACAAACTGATATGTGCAAGCTATCTCAATGGGTTAGTACTTCATATAAATCAGTGACTATCTAATAAACATATAAGAAATTTGACATTAAATATTGACAATGTCAAGGTTTATATAATAGCAATGAAAATAATATCACTTCTTCAATAAATGCTGGAATAATGTGGCATTCAATGCAATAAATTAACACTTCATTCAATTAATGCATTTAATCACCATTCAATTGCTTATAAAGAAAAAAGTTTAGCTGCACAAAGGTGTTAATATCAAGAGATGACGACAACACTTAGTCAATAGTGTTAGTTTATAAGCTAGCTGGGTTAGTGAAGTTAGGGTTTGATTCAAGATTTTGAAAATTGTTTATGATCAAGTTCACTTCAACGCATGAGGTCTTTAGATCAGTGCCTTAGGGTTAATGGAGTCAAATAGTGAAGGAAGCAAGAGCTAAAGGAGACAAGGGTAAAAACGGCTAAGGACTAGAGGGATAAGATTTGAGGTGGTGCTAAGGCAAGGTCTCAAAGTCAAAGCCCTAGGGGAGAGAGGCACACATTGGTGTAGGATAACTAGGCCTTGGTGCTCCCTCCTCCTTCCTCAACTCGGTGGCATTCACGTATAGCTTAAAATGAAGCATAAAACCAAGACAAGAAGGTTTGATGAAGCAGAGTGTTGCTATAGCAAGGCTCTATCAACAAACCCTAGAAAAATTAGCCCAAAGTGTAGAAAACCTAGACTTAAGGCATCTCCTTCTTCTCAAATTATAGATAGTATGGCTAGCAATAAATGAAGAGAGAAAGAGAGTGTAGCAACGGTTAGGATCTCTCCTTCTTCAATCAATGGCTAAAAAATTTCTCTCAATGGGGACATGAGACAAGGACCTACTTGTGTTCTTGTCACCTAGGGTTTTTTTCAGCAAAATTATAAACATATGCAAGAAATAAAACTACAACCATTCATTCAATAAGTTTTGCAGAAAAATACTTACATATCACCAAGAAAAAGCATTGCAAACCCTAGTTGTAACACCTTCCATTAAGAGAAATGCCAAACTATGCCAAAAAGATCCTCCTTCAACAAGTGCGCATCACTAAATCAACCAATAAACTAAGAGAGGGCGCAAATTTCAAATTTTGGAGTGATTCTAGCGTGATGAAAAAATGGAGGTGAAAATCCTTCATTTATACAATATCATGACCTAAATTTACATTTTAGGTCATGTAAAAGGCTGACGAGGCCAAAAAATTAAATCATACTATTTTTACATTAAAGTGTTAATTTAAAACCCTAATCAAGCTGAAAAGAGACATCAAGCCCCTCCAAAGGAGACATTAGCCCCTTTTACGGAAAATGGAGCATCCTGGAGAAAAACGTTAGCCCTCCTTAGGCTCCTTCATCATGCCACACATGCCAATACTACCCGGTCTACCTCCAAAGATGTCCAATAGGTTGGATGATGTCATGGCCATCATGGGTTACATCCCAGGCCTTCCAAGGCCAACGTTCCACTGAAAGAGGGCCAATCCCCCTAGGTCAAGCTCTGCCAATGCGCCTCTGGAGGAACATCCTCTTCTTCTCCGATGCAAAGCTCCTGGTCGATCCTTGTCTTGTCTCTACCCCGTGATGGGGTCTTAGCATCCACCTGATGGGCTCTTCAGTCTCATGGAGTTCTAAATTGATCATCTCCCCATGTGTACCGGTCCAAATGGCAGATGTCCATCGGGCATGGTCCTGGACATCAAAAGCTATGCCCTCCATGGGCTCATCAGTCATAGGGATCATAGCAATGTCAATCACATATCATCATCAATATTATTAAACATGTGCATAAAATCCCTAATACATTAGTTAACAGCTCAAAGACATTACACAAGCCTACAATACAAATATGGAGAAAAGGAAAAGGCATCCTATTGGTCTAGTGTCCATTAGAAAAGGAAAGTTCCCGAAAGAGACCTCATCCAGGCCATGTAAGTGGGTGATGTGGTCAGGGGAAGTCCAAGTCTGGGTGCAATGAGGGCCAAGGATGCAAGAAATGTTACCTGTGGATGCCTTTGTTAGAAGGTGAGTTGTACTTGTCCTGTATGCATTTTTTCCAAGCCCATTCTTGCCTTTTATTCTTATTCTTTTCATTCTTTTATCTTTTATTTCTTTTCCTTTTTTTTTTCAAGAGCTAATCAGGGGACACTGCCCTGACATGGTGACCAGTAGTGGTAGTGCTACCCACAAGCAAATTCATAGAAATGAGAAGGTTGGCTCGTGATGAGACCTCCTTTCCCTTGGCCATGCAACCAAGAGTCACTGCCTTGGCATGGTAATGATTTGGTGGCAATGTCATACTGCTAGGTACCCATGGACCTAATAGGCTGGCTCGCGATGAGACCCCCTATCCTTTGGTTAGGTATTGTTTTATTATTTTTCCGAGTCCCTCTTGTTTCTTTCTAAGAAGCCTTTTATTGCTTTCTCAGGGATCTCTAGGCGAAGCATATCGAGGTTTTATTTTTAGGCTTTTGTCTTTTACCAGCTTGTTTTTACCTTCTGGGCCTTTAGCCCCTTCTTCCCATGAGATAAGGTGCAGTCCTGAAAATAGTTGAACCCAGTGTTTGGACAAGTGGAATGGGATAAGTGAGCGGGAAACAGAATGAAACAATGGTTCTATCATGGGAGTGGATGATGGATTTTCAAAAATCCCCACAGTGGAAAACCAAAACCTACAAACACAGGTTTGCTAGGGCACCCTGTTAATCTCCCCAAACATGGTCAAGTGGGTAAGTGTAAGATCCAAGTAGTTGTTAGAAATAAAAGGAATCAGATGCATACATTCAATGGTTTTGATTATCAAAGTGACACATACCATGATACCTGGACTAATTACCTCATGGAGCAAGAACCATCTCTGACACAAGACAAAGTCAATGGTGATGGATGCTGTTGCTACTGACAAGACAAAGATGTTGGAAAAAAGAAAAGTTGGGCCCTCCAGGGCCATGCTAAATTCAATCCTACTCTCGATAATCCATGACTAGGACCTGTGGGCCTCGAGACATGATCTCCTAGTTATCCCGATAACATATGGCTCTAACTCAGGGGCATGTGCTTACTATAGAGCACATGAGAACCTCAACATCTCTGGTATAACCTGCTGACCTATGCAATCTCAATAGAAACTATTAGCAACCAATTGGGGTGGTAATGCCACCCCAACTTATACATGTATATAAAGGATTGAAATAAAGAAGTCATAAATGTCAATGTAAAGCAAGGCACTTACCTGTACCTACCTGTTGGCTGGATATTGGGTGTAGTCAAACAACCAGTGAAGCCAATCTAGCAACGTCCCACGATACCTACTTTTGTGCTTCATCATAAACCAAAATAGTGACAAGTCAAGCACAAAAATGTCATGGGTTAGAATATATATCATATCATCGGAGATAACAAAGTCTAACTCATGGAGGCAGGTCGGGGGGGATAAAACCATACCAAGTCAACCTGAAAGAAAAATACTCAATCCACTTCAGAAAAGCGTCATGAAAAGTCCACGGTTCATATAACTGACTCAAAAGGTCTACAAACTAGCTACCTAGGACATCCTCACTCTCTAAAATCAAGGAAGGGATCAACAAAGATCTAGCAGAAGACTGGGAAACTGTCAAGGGAATGTAAAAAAATTGAGACAACAGACTCAAACTTGTAGTATCCAACCAACCCTTGGACTCTAGGGTTTTCCCTAGAGGTAACTCAACATGAGAAAAATAACTCCCAAAAACACTTTTAGAGACACAACAATGTAGGGTAATCGGAGGTGGTCAAGAAAAATTGTCACAAGGATCCTTCATCAAGCAAAGAAGGTCCTTAGTCTTATCAATATCTAAGCACAACAATGGTTGATAATCATCTTTATGGAAAGATTCTAAGTGCTCAGAGGAGTGCTCATCAACACCATCAAGGTAATCCTGAAAGCTATCAAGAAAACAAGGTACTAGGTATTCCTTAGGTGTTGGAAAAGTATGGGTAAAGACCTCATCTTCTTGTTGCCACTGGTCAAGAATCACACGCTGCGATGATCATAAAGGAAACACTTGGAAATGACCCTCAATGTCTTAGATGGGATCTAAATCATATCCAACTACATCCCACCTACATATCCCAACATGTATGAACTTATCAATGTTATCAACCATGTCACTACCTGTATCATAACATGTAGGATTCAAGGACTCGTTTATCTCCTCCTTATCTGCCCCATCATAAAGTAGAGCATCATCAAAATCTTGCGAAGGAGGGAAACTTATCGTTTCTTCTTGTGCAGGAGCTTCAAGGACTTCGGTGTTTTTATCATGCGTTATTGTTTCATCCTTATGGGCTTCTCCTTTGTCTTCAATTGTACAGGGAGGAATATCTACTTCGTTCAAGGCTTTCATTTCTCCTTCATTTTCTGAATCATGGAACAAGGTGTCATCAGGATCCTGAAAAGGAAAACAACTAACCTCATTTTCCTTTATTTGTGCAGGAGAAATAGGCTCTTGGATGGCCTTATGAGAAGGAGGAGCACAGGTTAATACTCCATCATTTTTCTTAGGTTCTAGCTTATCAACTGTGTCTTCAACAATCCTATGTTGAATGATGGTTTGTTCCCCTTCTTCTTGGAAATCATCAATAAAGTTCTCATGGGTAAACAAACTTTCCATGTTAAGATTAACTGAGGTAAAGAGGTCTTTTATCCCGGATAAGGAGATGTTTTGTTCAATTATTGTAGCCATGCCATAAGCTTCATTGAGCATCTTTGGGCCCCTTCTACTGAGGGGAAAACCTAGGCGTTCCAGGAGCGCATGGGTATAGATATGGAAAATGTACTTCTCTTCAGGACGATGGCTTCTATGAATCTAACATAGAGTTCCCTCAAAGCTACTCTGGAAGTCAAATAGGGTTTCATTCTCAGTTTGTTTTATATGATCGAATATTTTTATTAGTACTGAGATTTCTTTCAACTAAATACCCCATTTTTCAAGAAAGGTTTCTTCCAATTGATCCATAGTTGTGATGCTATCATTGGGGAGATCATCATACCATTTTTTATCATTCCCGTGCAGAGTGGTGGGAAAAATTTTCATCACTACATCTTCAGCATCATCATTAAGAGGATGGAGTCCAAAATAAGAATAAAAATAATTCATATGAAAGTCATCTCTTTCCCCATCGCTACCAATAAAACTAGGAAGCCATTCTCTTTTTATTGGGGGAATTTGTCGTGGGTATCCTGGGATTTTTCTCATGTCTAAATGCTTGTAATTCCCGAGATCCCATTGTGAAGTCATTGTTGGATTCTTCATTAGTGGAGTAGCGAGATAAATTTCTTGAAACTATCAAAAGATAAGGGAAAACACCCAAAGTGGAGTTTCCAGGTAAGCTTGTAAGATAAAACTCTAGAGGCAAGGCTTACCAAAAAGTGTCATCTTGAGGAGAATTGACTCAGTGTTCCCTGGCAACGACGCCAAAATGTTATCGCACAATTTGTAGCAAGGATAAAAGGCTTGAGGTTTTAAGGTCAAACTGGTGTAACAGGAACCAATCCCACCCAATGTCACCACAATGGGATGGTTCTTTCTCTTTAGGGTGAAAAGGCCCAGGGGAGACATCCTCGGTGACCTGGGGTTTTGAGAAGGCAAAATATTACAGGATAAAGTAGTTATTTCCCCCCTCACAATTCACCACCGAGCAGATAGTCCAGCCAAAAGGCCAAATAATAAAGTAAACCCCCCCAAATAGATATACCTTCCTGAGACAAAGCAACAACAAATTGGTATGTGCAAGCTAGCTCAATGGGTTAGTACTTCATATAAATCAATGACTATCTGATAAACAATTAAGCATTTTGACAATAAATATTGACGAAGTCAATGTTTATAAAATAGCAATGAAAATAATATCACTTCTTCAATAAATGTTGGAATAATGTGGCATTCAATGCAATAAATTAACACTTCATTCAATTAATGCCTTTAATCACCATTCAATTTCTTATAAAGAAAAACGTTTAGCTGCACAAAGGTGTTAATATCAAGAGATGACAACAACACTTAGTCAATAGGGTTAGTTTATAAGCTAGGGTTAGTGAAGTTAGGGTTTGATTCAAGATTTTGAAAATTGTTTATGATCAAGTTCACTTCAACACATGAGGTCTTTAGATCAGTGCCTTAGGGTTAATGGAGTCAAATAGTGAAGGACACAAGAGCTAAAGGAGAAAAGGGTAAAAATGGATAAGGACTAGAGGGAGAAGCTTTGAGGTGTTTCTAAGGCAAGGCCTCAAAGTTAAAACCCTAGGGGAGAGAGGCTCACCTTGGTGTAGGATAACTAGGCCTCGGTGCTCTCTCCTCCTTCCTCAACTTGGTGACAATCACGGCTAGATGAAAATGAAGCATACGACCAAGACAAGAAGGTTTGATGAAGCATAATGTTGCTACAACAAGGCTCTATCAGCAAACCCTAGAAAAATCGGCCCAAAGTGTAGAAAACCTAGGCTTAAGGCATCTCCTTCTTCTCAGCTTATAGATAGTATGGCTAGCAATAAATGAAGAGAGAAAGAGAGTGTAGAAACATATAAGCTCTCTCCTTCTTCAATCAATGGCTGGGAACTTTCTCTCAATGGGGACATGAGACAAGAACCTACTTGTGTGCTTGTCACCTAGGGTTTTGTTCAGCAAAATTATAAACATATGCAAGAAATAAAACTACAACCATTCATTCAAGAATTTTTGTAGAAAAATACTTACATATCACCAAGAAAAAGCATTGCAAACCCTAGTTGTAACACCTTCCATTAACAGAAATTTCAATCTATGCCAAAAATATCCTCCTTCAAAAAGTGCACATCACTGAATCAACCAATAACCCAAGAGAGGGTGCAAATTTCAAACCTCCTTCTGGAGTGAGTTTGGCGTGATGAAAAAATGGAGGTGAAAATCCTTCATTTATACAGTATCATGACCTAAATTTACAATTTAGATCATGTAAAAGGCCGACAAGGCCAAAACATTAAATAATATTGTTTTTACATTAAAGTGTTAATTTAAAACCCTCATAAATCTGAAAAGAAACATCAATCCCCTCCAAACAAGACGTTAGCCCCTTTTAGGGAAAATGGACCTAGAGAAAAACGTTATCCCTCATTGGGCTCCTCCATCATGCCACAAGTGCCAATACTACCCATTCTGCCTCCCAAGACGTCCAATAGGATGGATGATGTCATGGTCATCATGGGTGACGTCCCAGGCCTTCCAAGGCCAACGTTTCACTGAAAGAGGGTCAATTCCCCTATGTCAAGCTCTACCAATGTGCCTATGGTGGAACATCCTCTTCTTCTCTGGTGCAAAGCCCCTGGTCCATCCTTGTCCTATCTCTACCCCCTGATGGGGTCTCAACATCCACTTGATGGGGTCTTCAGCCCCATGGAGGTCTGAACTGATCATCTCCCCATGTGTACTGGTCCAAATGTGTTAAGGTCCTAACCCGCACATAGGTAGATCAATGTATTCGGATGTAATAAAGGTCAATATTAATAAGATTTTTCAATAAAATAGAATAAGGCGGATGTAAGAAGACCTAATAGAAGCTTCCGCTTCTAGAAGGATCTTCCTCTAGATGCTTCTTTTTAGTATAAATAGGAGTTGAGGGTATGAGAACCCCGGCGGGGATATTATTGTAACAGAGCGCTGCTCGATTGGAGGTTGCCCCCTCGAA
>JASDQU011245256.1:14944-26004 GCA_032191745.1 Picea mariana
GTGCAGACTGTCTTTTCTGTGTCTGGTACCTAGTTTCAACTACACCTGGTACCTAGAATATTTTCCTCATTCTTTTAATGAGAGTTGTGAGTCAATTGATTATCATGATACAGTTTCAATCGGTTCCCACTCACCAAACCTTCATTCCATTCTCCATTTATAGTATTCAACTGCGTAGCTTCTCCTTCTATAACATAGGCAACCTCATATGGCTCGAGCCAATGCGTTCGAAACTTCCCAGGATGCTTCATGAACTTTCTTTCATATACCAGTACCAAATCACCTTGCTTAAATACCTTCTTCTTGATATGTCTATCATGGTAGGCCTTCTGTCTTTCCTTCTATAACTGTTGATGAAATCATGCAATAAATATATCTTCTTCTAGTTCGACCAACTGTGTGAGCCTCTCTTAAACAATGACAATGTCATCCATATCTGTAAAGGCATTGATTCTTAAGCTTGGTACCAAATATTCCATTGGGACAACGACTTCGAGACCATAAACCAACTTAAAAGGGGTTTGCATTGTTAGCTTCTTGCAAGTGGTTCTATAGGCCCATAGTACGGCTAGTACTCTTAAATCCCAGTCATCCCTGTTCACACTACAAATCTTCGTCAGTGCTATCTCCAAGATCTCGTTGAATGCTTCATCTGTCTCATTCACTTGTGGATGGTAAGGTGTTCTCTTCTGATGATGGTCTACAAATTACTCAGTCATGGATTCAATGGTCTTATTGATGAAATGTGTGCCTTGATCACTCATAAGGGTCTTCAGGCATCTAAACTAGGTTATGATGTCATCAAATATCAAGTGTGTAGATGTAGTTTCACTACAGTCCTTAACTGCTCTTCCTTCGGCCCATCTGTTCAAGTACTCTATTGCAGTGACTATGTACCTTGCTCTTGTGCACTTCCCTGGTGGGTTTATAGGTCCCATGAAGTCAATGTCCCATTTCTCAAATTCTTTTAGGGTCATTTGTGGTGATAAAGGCATTTCATCTCTTCTGGATGGTTTCCCAAATCTTTGGCATACATTATAGGCTCTGTAATAGTCCTTAGCATCTCTGTGTAAGGTAAGCCACCAAAGGCCAGCTCTAAGAAACTTCTGTGTTGTTTCTTTCCCTACGTAGTGTCCTCCTGGGATGCCTTCAATATCTTTGGTCAGGATCAATGGTCGCTCTACCTCCATAACACACCTCCTCAATATCTCATCAGGTCCCATCTTGTATAGTTGTCCAGCTATAAGTGAAAAGTCTGCAGTGTGCACTACTAGTTGTTTCTTCTGGGTGATTGTATATTCACTAGGTGCCATACCTGTTGACAGGAACTGGACTATCTCTATGAAATTATCATCAATTTTTCTAATGGCCAACAACTGTGCATACAATGTATCCTCCAAACTAGTAGGCTCTTCTCCATGTTCCAATCTCGACAAGTGGTCAGGACCTTTGTTCATTCTTCCTGGATTAGCCACAATCTCGAAATCGTATTCCTGAATAGTAGAATCCATCTGCATATTCTCCCCCCCAAAACTAGCTTGTTGACTAGGTATTTCATCCCGGAGTGATCAGTAAACATTTTAAAGTGTCCTCCCAACAAGTAGTGGCGCAACTTATGCAGCGCATACAACATGGCTAACCCTTCTCTCTCAGTGGTGGTGTAATTAATATCAGCTGTTGATAGATTCCTACTAGCAAAGGCTAATGGGTGGTCGATATCTCCTGTTCTCATTTGTTCTAACAAAACTCCTAATGCAATAGAAGATGCATCGACATGCACATGAAATTCCTTTCTCCAATCTAGAAAAACTAGGATAGGTGCAGTAACCGTTTTCCATTTCAGCGTGTTGAAGCTCTACTGACCTTCTTCTGTTCAATGAAATTGACGGTATTTCTTCAAAATCTTCTCCATGGATGTTGTAATCTGTGCATAGCCTTTAATGAACTTCCTGTATTATCTAGCATGTCGCAATGCAGTGCGCAGCTGTTTGACTGAAGTAGGAGGGGGCGGATCAACTATAATGGAAATCATAGATGGATCTTCCAACAATCCCTTGCATACAATATGACCTAACATCACTCCAAAGTGTGAAAAGAAGATGCACTTCTTTAGGTTTAAGACAATCTGACACTGTCTGCACTTGTCCAACATTAGCCTTATACATTCAATATGATTTTTCAATAAACTAAAAACAGTCCAATTATCAAAGTATGATTCTAGAAATTTATGTAGAAACTCCTTGAATACTTCGACCACCACCCTGGAAAACATGGTTGGGGAATTATTCAATCCAAACAACATCACTATATACTGGTAGGATCCCCATTTTGTGGCAAAGGTGGTCTTATGGCAATATTCCTTTGCAATCTGGATCTGGTGGTATCCTGAAAATCCATTGTAAAAGAATATACCTCCTTGCCTCCTACATTATCTAACACTTCATCAGTAAATGGTGTAGGGAATGGGTCATGAAAACATGCATTTTTCAGATTCTTGAGATCTACACAGATCCTTATCTCTCCTGTCTTCTTTTCTTGTACCACCATAGGGCTAATCCACTCTGACTCTTCAACAGGTTCTATGATTCCTTCTTCCAACATTCTATCGAGCTCAATCTTCACTTTCTCCTTATATTTAGGGTTCAATATGTAGGGTCTTTGTTTGACTGGCCTGGCATCTGGTATCAAAGGGATCCTCATCTCTCCCATATGCCCTTTAATTCCCTTCATATAAGTGAACTTGATTGGAAACAATTCCTGATATTCATGCAGTAACTCTGTGATCTTGTCAATAGTGGCAGCATCCCAATAGTCTCCAATATTTGCAAGCTTTGGTGTTTTCTCTATTCCAATATTGACTTTCTTGATATTGATCGGCTATCCAATGAAATTTATCTCAACTCCTGGTCCTTCTATGTCTCTTTGGCCTTCTATTTCGGCAATGTTCACCTTCCTAGGATCATTGTCTTCATCAACTTTGATGTTGAAACAACCTTGCAGTTTCTGGAGAGGTGCAATCCATTCGTCCTCTTCTTGTTCCAAAGGGAGGCTAGATTCCCCCTCAAATACTTTCTGTCTTACAATCTGTAACTCTCAATATATTGAAGGATATTGACTTTTGAATAAGAAGGTAGCTACAAAATTTTGAGTCATACCTTCCCAATCTGTAGTGATGAGGCACAGTTCTGCTTGAAGATACCAGTTCATAGGGGTTTTGTCCAGCGTGTTAATGAATTTGTGCACCCATTTCTCTTGAGGAATGTTGCTCCAATATTCCTTGCAACTTCTCACATGGTCCTTCGGACAACTTTGACCTGTGTACCTAACTTTGCAGTTGTTTACTTGCACTGAGAACCGCACTGTCATCAAAGCACGACATTGTACCCAGTCTGTAATGTTGTTTTTGTGTGTCATCCACCATCTTGCTGGTGTTGATTTCAAGGCCTCATCCATTGCCAACAATATTTTTTGTGTTGTTACAATTTCTTCGAAGTCCAACAAGAATGCTTCTAAGTGATTTAGAACATAAAAGGTGGGTAAGTTACTTACTGTTGTGCCGATTCAATGAACTTCCCTAGTTAATCTATCACATCTCCTTGTAGATACTTGATACATTTTGTTATGCTAGTTCTCCAGTGCTTCCTCTGAATCTGATGAACATGTGTTGTCACTTCACCAGCTTAGGTTCCAATCCACCATAGGATTAATGTAATCTTGTTGCCTAGCTGTTAATTTGTATATGTTTTCTAGTTCATATGCATTGTCTTCTTCTCTGATGGGTTTTGTGTATCACTGAACTTCATCGGGATCTAAAGTTGCAATGAACATAAGGCCATATCCTTCAAACATCATTCACCTTTTCTTTAAATCAACCACAGTGGAATTATTGAAAGCCCAATCAATTCCTAACATCACAGGGTAAGGAAAACTATCATCAACTATCTCAATCACTACGAAGTCTGCAAACGTTCTTACTCTGTCGATGTCCACAAGGACATGTTACAATCTTCCAAAGGGGCTTATAGCTTGTTGATTATCCATCCTAAGATTGATAAGGGAATATATCAACTTAGGTTTTCCCATCAGTGCCCAGGTCTTCTTCGTCATGACATTGACCTCCGACCCTAAGTCAAGGACCACATAATCTATATCATACTCTCCAATTTGAGCATTCAGGTGTAGTTCCTTATTTTTCTTCTCATTTTAGAGACTTGGTGTACTACTCTGTTCAGTAAGGGATCTATATTTCCTAGCTCATACTGTTTGATTAAATTTTGTAGCTCTTGTACAATGCTTTCATCCCGAATCAACTTAATACAAGTATAAAAGAATTCCATGAGCTTGCTTACATCTTTTCCTTATTTTGGTAGAGCAGACTGATCGA
This sequence comes from Picea mariana, assembly GCA_032191745.1. Classification (NCBI taxonomy): domain Eukaryota; kingdom Viridiplantae; phylum Streptophyta; class Pinopsida; order Pinales; family Pinaceae; genus Picea; species Picea mariana. The sequence goes on from JASDQU011245256.1 coordinate 19,329, forward strand.
ATTCTAGTGACATTCCATATTCTCTCACTTATATTCATGTCTTTGATGAAGAACCTTGGTCCCTCCCAAATTCTTTTCTTGCCTCCTCAAAGATTTGTTTTTATTTCCTTTCATCAAAAGATTGTGTATTCTTTGCATATTTCTTGACTCTTGATTCTTCTGTAGTCTTTCCCTGGGTCACTCTGTCTTCTCCTGTAACAACGCCTCCTCTAGTGATAACATCGACTATAGGGTCCTCTCTGTGAGGTTCAGCATATATCAGATGCACTTGAGGGTTGTGCTGAGGTCCTCATCTCTCTTGAAGTTTTCCTAGTAGTACAAGACAATCTTCGATAACATGTTCGAATGAATTGCAGTAGCTGCAAGTAGTACAAGGGTTCTGACAGATCCTTGCTAAGTGTCCTAGTTGCACGTAGTTGTAACAGATGATATTTCCTCGACCTCAACCCATACCTCCTCCTCATCTTCTTCCTTTGAATCCACCGCGAGGGTTGAAGTTTCCTCTTCTTGGAGAATTATATTGCGTAGTATTTCCTTCTTGTTGTACTTCTCCTTGAATTTTGTATATATGCCTTGACCTTTCATGCAGGAGGTCATAAGACCTACAATCCCGATCATGATGCCCCATAGACTTATAGAATGTGCAATACATATTTGTGGGTGTATGAACATATTTTTGCATGTAATAACACTCACCAGGGCAATGTCTATTTCTACATACCTCAGACCAGGGTAGGGTGACTTGCTTCAAAGGGATCAAACTCCAGAGGCCAAGTATTCATTAAATAGGGGACAATGTTCCTTTTCATGGTCTTATGATTTGCATCTGGTACACCAGATGTCTTCTGTTTTATCTTTTCCCTTGTCTTTCTTCATATCTTTGACCCGCAGAGACAAACTAGTTAGCTAACTAGTTAGCTTCATGGCAATCTCCAACACCTCAGCCTGCGAAGAAATATTCTATTGCATCCGAGGAACTCTGATGTGTGGTAAGAGATTAACAATGAACCATTCCTTGTTGTGCTCATCTGGGACTTGAAAACTCAGATGGCCTGTAAAGGTCTTAAATATCTGATCAAACTCCCACAGAGGTTCAACTATTTTCTTCTTGATTTCTTTTAGTTCTATAATGCACTGCGATTCTGACTTAGGTTTCTTGAATTCAGAAATTAGCACAGTCTTAATGGAATTCAACGATTTATGTGTAGCTCCTTGGACAAATTTCATGTACTAGTTCAATGCGCGATCTCTTAGGGTAGTACTGAACTGAGCTCGTTTAACAGCCTCGTCGGTGATATTCTTAATACTCCACATAGCTTCACAGAGAAACCAATGTTCATCAGGGTCTTCAGATCCATCTCCTCTAAAGGTGGGTAACCTGATCTCATTTTCCATAGATATTCCTAGGTTTCTTGACTGAGTATGTGGTGGAATACTAGTGACAGTGCTCTGAGCGCTTGGGTGACTTTGATTACTCTAATTTCTTAGTGTTGTTGAAACAACAGGAGTAATAGTACTTACTTCAATAGCCTGTGCAGTTCATGAAGTTTCTAGCTCTTCCTGGTGAGGTTCTTTAGCTTTCCCTTCTTATTCCCTAGAGGATTCTGAATGCTCTTCGTCTGTCAGATCTGCCTCTTCTCCACTGTAGAAACTCTCATCCCCGTATTTCTCCATAAATAGGTTCGCAAGAGGAACTTATCTGAACGCTCTCCCACTGTGTGTGTGTCCAACCTCTGTGTCACTGTCGCTGTCTGAGTTCTTTATTATTAGCCTTTTCCAATCAGACCAAAAAATGTATCTTCAATATGTTCTTCTCATGCAATAGCATCTTGATCTTCAACTTTAGAAAGTGTAAAAAATTTCCTCTGGGTCCCATGAAGAAATATCTCTCGGCTTAGCTATATGAATCTATTCTGTCAACAACAAACTCGATGATGTACCCTCCAATGGTGATATCAAACCAATGATATAATGCTCATGTCACAACGTTATCGACTCTCTTGACCTTCTTTATTAGCACTGATGTCCAAACCACACAAGGTCTAGATCTGATCTCAAACTGGGTATCTGCTAACCTAGATAACCACTCATATAGCTCCTGATGGATTCCTCCAAATAAAATCTCATGTATATCAGTAAAGATATATCTTCCTAACCAATCCTCTATAATAAGATTAGGTTTCTTGTTCTGGGCTTCAATGAAGTCATTTTCTTGATCCTCTATCCACTTCTGGATCTCTGCCTTTGATGGAAACCACCTTGACATTCCCTCAAGAAGATTCCTATCCTGACAACAGAACCATTTGTTGGCATAGGGGTAGACCCAGGGTTCATCTCCAAGAGTGCACCAACAAGCCCTAACTACTGTCCCTTTCGGAAACACCTGTAAGGTAGATGCAGTCTCACCTGAAGTAGCTATGGAGGGTTGTAGGACAAAGATGTCTACAACCAAAGGGAATACCAAGTGGATCCAATACAAGAAAAACACAACATCTATATATCAAGTCCCAACTTAGATCTACTCTGCACAACTATCTGTTAGATCTAACACAGTAATACAATAACAGTATATCAAATGACAAAGAGCACAACATCAATCAAAAAGAACACAAGATATATGTGGTTCACCCTCTCTCTAGGGCTACATCCACAGAACTTTGCCTTATAATATATTAAGGTGAAGCATACAGTTCTTATCTGTTCTCTTAGCTAGCAGATCTTCTTTATTCTCCTCTCTGTCTCTCACCTTCCTGTGCACCCAGCTGCAGGATTGATCTTTTCACCCAGCTGAAGATCTTACAGTACTTGAAGGCTCTCCCACTTAGCACTTTCCTCTCTCATAACAATAATATCTCTTTAACATACAATGATAACATCTTCGATTCGACCTGACCCCAAGTCCTCTTGACCTTTATTTATATATTACAATCACTCACTGAAAACCTTAGGCCGAAGCCTAAGTTTCAAAACCCTAGATACCAAAACCCTAGGTGTCCAAAACCCTAGGTCAACTTGACCCGCGTTTTCAGGGCTTTGCCAGCCTGTCTTTTGTTCCTTCTCGTGCGGTGCTCCAAAGAATCCAACGATGGATTTTTTTGCTTGCTAAGTTTTCCATGATCCATCTTCCTTGCTGATGTTTCATCCCCAATCTCATCATCCAACAAATTTGTTTCTCTTACTTCGCTCCATATTTTCTTCTCTTTTCCTCACTTCGACCTAGTATCAGTCACTGTGTCTTTCATGCAGTTCACATTCCTTCTTTTCTACCTTAATCTTTGATTACTTCCATACCCAAGGGCCAACATGCCCCCTAATGTGTGAGGTCAGAAGATTATCTGCGATGGTCGAAATACATTATAAAAAACCCATAAGTGGAGTGATGGGGAACCAAATGGAAGAACTAGTTTCTCATTACATTCTATACTAACTTTGCATACATGGTTGTCAATAGAATTACACTGCAGATCCATGTGAAAATATACCAAAAAACTGTCTGTGGCCATGAATAGGAAAATAAAAAATGCGGTTACTTGCCAAAATTTGTCATAGTCACAAACAAGGCCCAGTAGAACCAATCTCAAAATCAATCTGAATATATCTATATACAATGGAGTACAATCTGGTCTCCCATGATCACTGAAGTCATATAGGTACTGTTCCAATGAAAAGGAAGCAACAACTTAGGAAAGATGTGGCCACATACTAATGTCTTCAAGTCCTCTACACCATCCACAAAGGGTGCAAGTCTACATCATGTGAATAAAGGAGTTGAGGTCGAACACAATGAAACATCATTTGATTACCGGTCATTGAGGTATATCGTTAACAAACACGAGACAACCTACCGATAATGAAAGTAGGTATTAAGGCACCGAGTACATTCTTACAAGTGTGAATAAAGGATTCAGTGTCGAACACCTGAAGAATCCATTGATCAGAAGACATTGATTTATTCCCAACTGTCGATGGTGAGAGAACCTTCCACTAATGACTACAAGCCTCAAGGTACTCATAAGACTCTAGGTCCCATTTCCAGAACATATGAGATGAAGTCGATGGAAGGAGACCCACTGAAAGGAGAGAATTAAGGCATCTCTCATCAATCAGCACGAGGTACAAAGCAAGAGCTTCATGATTTGGAGGAAATATGATGAAGAACATGTTCACGAACCAACGACCCTGTGCAGCTTTTGCCTGTGCCAAGTGAAAGCGGTACATGAAAAAGACCCTCTAAATAGTATCCAATGATGAAAACTATTGAAAAAGGTGAGGAAACCACGACTATAGATAATGGAATCCAAGACACTGAACAAATCCCAATGTGTGAATAGATGTCTTGTCGTCGAACACAAGGGAAACCACCCATTCAATGACCAATGATGAAATTTTGATTGTTGGGTTCAAGGTTACCTACCAATGATGAAAGTAGGACCAGGGTGCATGATAGGACTACAGTATCATGTGACTCTGAGACAAACTGAGGGTATGGCCAACATGCAAAGTCAAGAGTTATGAGAAATGGCCGACACAGGTTGATAGAATTCCTTTGAACAAGAGCATGAGACATATGGAGGATTCAGACAACATAGACTCAATGATGAAACTGTGAGATGTAGGAGGCATCAAGGAAATTATCTATAGGGACTATAAGAGTAACTTGTTAGTAGAGAAGACCTTGTAACGAGCTCAGCTTCCTAAGGACATGCTAATCCCAAAAATATGATGAAAAATGGAATCAATAATTTTGTGCTCTGTTCAAAGGCAACATGGCTGCTGCCAATTTAAGATGATACTCCCTTCCCACCCGTCTTTTTTTGTTTTTTCATAGACATATGAATGCCATGATACAGAGGAGGAAACAAGTGTCGCAAGTAAGAAAAACTAGCTCCAACAGTGGAACATACCTATTATCAATGCAAGGAGATGCATGCGAGAGATGGACACTCGGGGGAATGTTCCCTCCTAGGTATAGGGTGTCAAATTGTGAAGGATATAAAGGAGGCTCTACTTGGTTGAGGATGCAAAAATGTTGAGGCAAACGGTTTATAACGAAAAGAGAGAACAAACTATAATCTCAATACTGCAAGCAAGAGCATGAGATGCAATCACAACTTAATGCAAAAATTGTTCTTTTTGATGACATTTAGTCTGCTTGGTGTGAAAAAGGGATAAAATTGTGCCAAATAGACGTCCTTTCAAATCCAATTTAAGAGTGTGAAAGAGACAAGTTCACTCGGAAATATTTTCACTTTTTGAAGATGAGTTGGAAAAGAGCTTAAATTAAACTCGATTGGGAGTCCTCTAGGTATAAGGAAACATGTTTATGAGTGAGAAATGAGGCTCAACATAGAGTCATGTACTAGCTATAAGGGACTCCCGATGCTATGGAAAAAAGTCTTTGCATGGGCACCAAATGAGAAAGGGGATCTAACTAGGGCACCCATGTTTGGTAAGTCTCTACCACTCGATAACGACACTACCTGTAGCAGATGGAAGGTTCTGTGTCACAACAAATGGGTTCATACCTAAGGCATAAAAGTGATAGTTATAGGACAATGCAAAAGTGCATGATGGAATGGATACCTATCCTATATGATGGGTAGATAAAATAACTGCTTGTGGTGATGAGCGACCAACGTAACGTTGAAATCCGCAAAAATACCTGGTGAAAACTACAAAAACCAACTCTATCCACCTTTGTATTAGTCCATTAGGCGAAAAAATGACTCAAAACTATAAAAATCGGGTAAAACCTGTTATAAATAGTAACAAAAGCAAAAATTACTATGTCATTTTGAATTTTTACCTAAATAGTAAAAATTGGACCAAATTACCTTCGAGATTCAACTGGTGATTGCGGGAGTGTCAGGCAACGAAATCAGAAATCGTCTGGACCAAGTAACTCCTCTTCCCCTCCTCTTCCTTTCTAGTGGATTAAATTTTTAAATTAGGTTTCAAATTTTGAGTAGCTTAGGTCGCAAAATGTGTAGCTAAGTGTACGTGGGATGTCATTTATCGGGTCATGTATACGATGGTTTATACATGAATGTGAAAACTACAGGGTACGTTTACCTAGCCCTATACGCGACTGCAAGTGAAGCAACTCACGTACAAGTTCGTAATCAATGGTTTCTATGGTTGCTAACTCAAATTTTGATTTTTATCTGGTAGGATTCTTCTTAAATGGAGGGAAAGAGAGCATGAGGAGGTAGATGCTACTATGGACAGAGATTCGGTGGCCCAAATGGCCTTGAAAAGATGTGTCTTATATACATTTTTGGCACTCAAAGGGATGCAGGTCTAGGTGAGGTTGCTTGAGATGCTTGTGGTTTACTGGGACCCTGAGAGTGAAATATTCAACCTCGATGGGCAACCATTGAGGATTGAAGTGGAGGATATCTACCGTTTTACTGGATTATCATGCCAGGGAGAGGTTGTAAATAGGGGAGCATGGAGAGGAATGAAAATAGAGGAGTACATAGACGCCCACTATGTAGTAGGGACTCCGAAGTTTGGGATTCAACTCCCCATCCAAGCGATAAACAATATCAACCTGAAGATTTTTTTCCTTGTTGACCAGGATCACAGGTTCAACGTCGTTGCACTAGGCATCGAGGCCACTTATGTTCTATGTTGTACAATGCTTGAGACCCACAATATATGATTGGTTTACCTC
>JASDQU011245257.1:0-10076 GCA_032191745.1 Picea mariana
CTCCCATGAGGTAGTGTCTCCATTTCCTCAGAGTATGTACTATGGCTACCAACTCCAAATCATGAGTGGCATAGTTTCTTTCATGCTCTTTCAACTTCCTTGATTCATAGCATATCATGAATCCATTTTGACTGAGGACTCCACCAAGTCCTTCATTACATGCACCTATGCATACAATGAAATCTTCATTTGGGTATGCAATCCTTAGTATTGGAGCACTTGTCAATAATTGTTTCAAATGTTGGAAACTCCTTTCACAGTCTGATGTCCATTGAAACTTCATACCCTTTCTTTGCAAGGAAGTGATTGGGTGTGCTATCTTTGAGAATCCTTCAATGAATCTATTGTAGTAACCTGCAAGGCCCATGAATGATCTGACCTCTGTCACATTCTTTGGTGCTGACCATTCTCTAATGGATTCTATCTTCTCAGGGTCCACTGCTATCCCATCTTTTGAGATGACATGCCCCAAATAATGAATTTGTTTCTGATAAAATGAGCACTTGCTCAATTTGGCATACAATTGATGATCACTTAATACTTGCAACACCATATTCAAATGATGTTCATTCTCTTCCTCTCACTTGGAGTATATAAGGATGTCATCCAGAAAGACAATGACAAACTTGTCTAAATATTCTTGGAAAACACCATTCATTAAGCACATGAAAACAGCTGGTGCATTTGACAACCCAAATGGCACCACTGTGAACTCATAATGACCATACCTTGTCCTGAAGGCAGTCTTGTTGATATATTCTTCTTTAATTCTTACTTGATGGTATCCTGATCTGAGATCTATCTTTGAAAAGATCTTTACATCCTTCAATTGATCAAAAAGATCATCGATCCTTGGCAGAGGATACTTGTTCTTGACATTCACTTTATTCAATTGTCTGAAATCAATGCACAATCTTAACGTTCCATCTTTCTTTTTCACAAAAAATACTGGGGCACCCCAAGGTGACACACTTGGACATATATACCCCTTCTTCAGAATTTCTTCAAGCTGCAATTGCAACTCTTTCAATTATGGCATACTCATTCTGTAAGGAGTCTTTGACACAGGAGTTTCTCCTAGTGTCAAATTTATAGAAAAATCAATGTCTCTCTTTGGGGGTAGTCCTAGTACCTCCTTGAATACATATTCAAACTCTTTTAGGACTGCATAATCCTCCAAATTTGGCACCTTGTCTTTAGGTGTCTCCTCCATATGAACTGCAAATATTTGACATCCTCTTCTATAACATTTCTTCAGCTGCAATGCTGAAATTTCTCTAACGGTTACTGCCCTGGGAATTCCCTGCACTTTCCTTTGGTTCCCTTCTTCATCCAAGCAAGTGAATGCTTTGTTATGACAATCCAATAGAGCATGATGTGGGTCCAACCAATCCATCCCAATTAGACAGTCATAGGAACCTAAAGGTAAGTTGTTTAAATCTGCTTTGGTGCTCAATTCGTTAATGTCCATAAGACATGACTTAACCATCTCATTAACCTTTCTTTTGGCTCCTGTAGCCAATTGTACCAACCAAGGTTTTCCATGCTTGATTCTTAGCAATTACAAACTTTCTACCATATTAGGATCTATATAACTATGACTAGCTCCTAAATCAATTAAAATAGCAATGGTTTGGTCATTAATCATACCTTCCACTTCAATCATGTGTGACTGATATTCTGCTTGCTTGTTATCTAGGGATGCATATATCCTTGGCACATTTCTTCCCATGTCCTCCATTGTTTCAGCTTGCTGTACATTCTAAACAATCCTTCCTTTTTCACCTCTGTGAGGACAATCTCTGAATCTATGATCTCCTTTACAACCCCAACATTAAATAGGTGGTTTCCTTGGCCTTTGGCCTTCTGCCTCTGTCATTTTGGGCTCTTTAGGAGTTTGTGGTCCCTATGGACTATTTCTGAAGAATGGTGGTTTAAATCCTTTCTTCCTCTGATCCACCTTGAACTTATTTTTGTCTTCCCAAGCTTTTTGGAAAGTTGGCCTTGCTTTATATCGATCATATATACATCTAGCGCGCCTTATGGTCTCTTCCAATGTCTTGGGATCATCATACTTTATTTTGTCACTGATGAACGTTGGCAATCCACTCAAATACCTTTGAATTTTAATTGTCTCATCCTTGATGAAGGAGACGTACTTCAACAGTTCTAGGAATCTTCTTTCATATTCATCTATGGTCATTCTTCCAAGCTTGAGTTTAAAGAACTCTTTCATTTTCTTGTCATAATATCTGTTAGTCAAGTATTTCTTCTCAAAATACCTCATAAATTCCCTCCAAGTAACGCTCTTCTCTTTAATGTGTTGTACCTGCACAAGTTTATCCCACCACATGGATGCCTTTCCTTTGAGTTGATGGATGGAAATTCTTCCTTTTGCATGAGAAGAATAGTTGTGTAATTGAAAATACTTTCTCATGCCCAACAACCATGTTTCTGCATCTTCATCCTTCTTTTGCTCACCATCAAATGTAGGAGGTTTGATTTTGTTTATTTATTCTCATAGTTCATCCACCCCAGACCTCTTACATTGTCTGACAATGGATGGACTTGTGTTTCTACCTTCTCTTTTATTGGAATGCTTTGGGGAGTGATGGTGGTGTCTACTAACATTTCTTGATTTCTTTTTCTCATCCGAAGGTTTGTGACTTCCAGATTTGCTTGAGTCACTTTATTTTTCTAAGTCCTTTTCTATTATGTTCAAACTTTGCAATAACTTCATGTTGAAGTCATCCTGCTACTCTTTGGCTCTCATAAGCCTTTCATTATCAGCTTTATGGGTTTGGACATCCTTTGGCATATTTTTAATCGTCTCTACCATATTTAGGTTTTCATCCCTTTCCTCTCCATGTCCATTGGAGTTTGTTCCTTCAATGTCCAAATGGACATTCATCACTCTTCTCTCATCTTGTTGACTGTAATTTCTCCGTGTCTCTTCCATTCCTATGGATTCGGTACTGATCTGATCTGATCTAGTTGTTGTTAATTTTGCAAAATGTGCAGCCATTAAAACTTATTAGGTTAACTAAATCAACAATCCATGAGAAATATGAACTATTTCAGCTCAATAAATATATTAGAATTATCTTCTCTGATTTCTTGGTGTTGCCACCATGACGATTCTTAGACAAGACCTAAGTTTTGAGAACTTAGTAAGAACTACATCATCGCACAGAGATACATCGGGTGAAAGGTGGTTTGACGAAACCACTTTTGCATAAGTTCTGATGTCACGTGCTTCAATATGTCAAATCCACCATTCGTGGGACAGGTGACGGCTAGTCAGATCACTCTGTCTCATTCGCTCGGTACATCACAGCCATTTGAAGTTAGGTGAACACCACCATGTAACGAACTCAAAAAGTTTAATCATATGAAATGGATTAGCCGAGCATGGAAACCCATCGTACTTGTGCGCAAGTCTACCAGTGATTCATGATTGAGGCTTTATAATAACCAACTCTCGTGTATGGAAGCATCATCTTATCCATCAACGAGCAGTATCCAAACTGGTTTGAGCTTCTCATCTCTACAAAAGTATTTTGGTGCCCACACAACTGAGGTATATGGACCCAGTTAAATCCAATGAGACTGGTTATTTAGGCAACATGTTAAATTTTCCTGCGAGTATGAAGGAAAAGGTAGTCGCGCAAATACTGGCGACTAAATTTCACACAGTACCTGTTACTGATTCTAGATTGGAAATCAGGCTAAATCCAATCATGAGAGATATGGTTATCAACAGACCAGCTGCTAAGAAGAAACGAAGCAAGCGACAAAAGAAAGAACCTGTCGTTGAAGCGGCTGAAAGTGTTAGAGAGAATCAACCAATCTAGTTATATTCTTTTAACGAGGAGCTAGCTAAGATGAAATGAGCCCTTAAATACAATTGAGTATATTTCAACGATTTTTGGACAGATGGTAGAAAAGGTAAGGAATCTTCGGAGATGACAAACCTGTTCTTGTACGGTCTCTTTAAATAGAGAAACTACTATTTTGAATCATCCCCTTTCATAATTTCAGATTTTAAATGAATATATAAGTGCAGTAGCAGATTTTGTACTACTTAGGACAAGATTCCGCTCAATGGTGATATGAATCTTGTTTCCTTTAATATTATGTGTCCTCTTGTAACTTATATTTCACTTTCAACTATCTGAATAAAACTCAGAATTTATCTCACTCGCTTGACTCATTTTAAATAATACTTCAATGCAGTTGTGTATTCCTCTTTCTTTGAATACTATGTAAATTGTTTATTAAACTCAGGTTCGTCGTCTTAATTAGCCTTTCAGACATTTTTGCATGCATAAAATTCAACTTATTTACCTTTATTTATCGTGCAAAGCGACTTTATAAGGTAATTGCATGCTTCCACGCACCTATATTTGTTATACATTTCCTCTTCGTCGCACCAATAACTTGCGCGTACTACTTCTGCGTTGCGCACCAATATCCACTGCGCATTGTTTCTGTATCGCACTCGGATATTCCACATGCATTTCTCTCTATGCATTACACCGTGCTAAAGTTCAATATGCCTCACCACGTGAAATATTCTGTATTCCCCATCGAATACTCTGTCGCTACCGCGCACAATCACCTACGCACACCCTTGCCTGCACTGTAGCGATACAACTCATACGCATACTTTGTGCGCACCAATCAAACTTCATTGTGCCTTACCATACCACGCACACCGCTTCACCCTTACTATGTGTATGCAGTCCGTGCAATCCTAAATTTAGCGCACACATCCCTACATATTATTCTTCCACGCGGTGGTTCAATTTCCATGAACGCAAATATACTATATACCATACTATAATCTTGTCTCCATTCGACTTGTTTGGCCCATTCAGGCTTAGTGTCAAAAACTGACGCTCTGATACCATACTATAACGTACCTCCCCGGCCAACAACAGGCTGGGGAACGTCACTACTCAGACACTTAACTTAGTTTTGACAATATATGGTAACAACCCAGTATCCAACTGAGGTATGTCACATAATTTTTCTTTTTAAATACGTATATACACACGCAGGCATACATACATACTGAACTGTATGCAATTAAACATATACATAAAATGCTCTAGCGGAAGCTTCACATATAAATTATAAACAAACAGTTGCATTCTGTAAATATACAATTTTCATGATGTATTAACAGTAATCACAGACATGCAACGTACACAAGGGTATACCCTTAAACATACAGACAGATATGCTCACACATGCAATAAAACCCATAAATTAACACATAAATGACAATGCAACATGTAAATTCATCACAACACTGATACTTATCTTGGTAATAATGTCACCAACTGCGTGCAAACTGTCCACGAACCTCCCAGCCTTAGACCACACTGTTCATCACTCTCAATAGTGAGTCACCCCTGAGATGGGACTAGACTCCACCCGGGTAAGGGATTCCTAACCAGGCTAAAGGTTCATGGTCAACAGAAAAGACTCCATCTCAGGTGCTCACTCAACCGACAGCCTACAACCTCTCATTCCCCACATGCCTGTCCCACCCAAGGAAGTGTGCCCCTTCTCTTCTCAACATTCCTTCAGCTGCTCCACTTCCCTTCTAGGGCTTCAGTAACAGGTCGGACTGGATGTCTCAGAGCACTGTAGATGTAGTTTATCACCTTCAATAAATTGATCCCCAACAATTCTCTCACTCAGAGAATTGCTCACGGACCTGACAACCCACCTCTTCAATCCCTCTCCCAAACTGACAGGTACACCAACAAGAAAATGGCCATGAAAACAGGTTTATGTACAGTGATAGGAAGGTACGAGGATAGCTCCCCGACTGACAGAATGTATTCCCCCCCACTAATGATTCTCTGGTCCAAGGAAAAATGGTAAGCTTCCCCCAAAGGTACTAAGTCTCGACAATAAGTATGCATGTCTCCAACTTGACACTTGTCATGTTGGAAGCTGCTCTGATACACTTGTCCACTTCTTTAGGACTTATGATAAAATAATCATCCATACTTTATGTTCTAAGAAATATTAATTTAATATTGCTTTTTGTCTTAAGCTCTCTCGCTTAGCCCTTTCCTTAGCTTTTGGCCCTCCCTTTCCCTAACTGGTGGAATCTAGTCCCCCTTCTCTTTTATCATGGTCGATCTGTGCGCAGCAATGTATTTTATATTAATCATGAGACATATACAAAATAGGCGCACTAGCCTTTAACATCTATGCACTCTAGCCTAATTCTAAAACATAAGCATTCCATCTTATAATACTGGCCCACGAACCTATAATGCATATCATATACATAAACGTTCATTGACCTTAATATTGCGTGCACTTTAGTTACTACGTGTGGTATCTGTTGTCCTCAAGGTTGCACACACTTTAGTTACTACGTGCGGTATCCAAAAATGTGCACACTACATCACTTTACTGTGCAGTATATGCGCGCACCATGCCATGAAGGGTGTATTACAAAAATGATGTCTAAACAGCTCACTAGATTAAATATACTTGGATTACACTTGCATTTGGGTTCGGCCGAGGGATATTATAGTGTCACTCACATTTATTCATGTTTCAATTATGCGACGTGCCCTTCAAGACACACTATGTGCTCCAAGAATGCCACTCGCATTTTGAATGATTTTTGTAGACGTCTAACCCTTGGAGTCAAAAATCTGTCAAGCGACCTTGTGGGAGACTAAGGGCCTCTAAGGAATAAGGACCCTACCTTATTGCGCACCCCTTAGAATCTTCGTGAGCAACTGTCTCAGTCTACCCTCACGACATTGTGGATCTCTCGAACTAGGTAATCATTAACCTACAGTTCAAGCCACGACGAGAGTGCTAGTAGGTTGTGGCAGGGCTGCTGCCACACCTCTCCTTCGATATATATGGTTTCCATGCATGACCCCTTTACTCCAAATGTGATTCTGATTAGCAAGCAATCGTCAACTTGCATCCATCAACGAAACATGTCAGTGATCCATAAACAACATCAGAATATACCTCGTCATATGTCACATATGCAATAACAGAAATACTCAAACTATATATAGTCCACTTCCTGACTCGATCTGGAGTCCAAGGAGTTCCATCAATGCCATTGACATCCTCAATCAATCAAGAGTCCTGACACTCAGGAGTAACCAGTCAATATAATTTGTCTATACATAATCATAATATAACATCATAATCCATAGTCTCATCATCAAAATCCATAAGCGAAGCAGTCAGTCATATAATGAACCAGATCACTTGCACGCAAGTGTCCTCAATGATAAGTCACATCAGGTGCATGCAAGAGCGGGATGTTACATAAGCAGGGAAGACACAATACACATAATTCCCAAGATGGAGAACGTTCGACCAATGAAGTTCATTTTGTACAACATGATCATGTAGAGGGTCATCCGGTATAAGATGATCAGGAAGCTAGATAAGGAGATGAAGTACATGATGTGGCCCTGTCAGGTAAAGAGAACGACTCTAATGTTGTTTTTTTTAATGAAATACTTGTAATGATATAAACAAAACATATCAATTTAACATTTATTCATTATTTCAATAGATCCTGGCACTTCACAACAACATATTCCATGTCATGAGTACATGACCTGAAACACAATAAGATAAGCTGCAAAGGCGACCATAAGAACTGATAAAGATGTTGTAAAATATGATCACTTGATTTCTGAATTTGTGAAAAGAAAAAATCCAAAAGAGAAGTGATTGTAATAAAATTATGACATATTATCTTTGATAATATAAACTAATGTCAATGAAATATTTGTTTCCTATGAATGAATGACTTAATGTTACAAGTACTTAATGAATGAATGATGAATGTTTCTTTATGACGAAAAGCACATATTTGCACATAAATTCATTTATTTTCAAGTACATGCATTGGGTATGGGTAATTGAGAGTGAAGTGAGGAGGGGGAGGGGGAGCGGTGCAGGGGCCATATGAGCTTTCACCTTCACGTGGTTGGCCCTGTTCAATAGAGAATATTAAACTATTCTTGAAACAAATAGAAGCTTAATAAGGTAATGCTATTTATTCTTATGTATTATATATTCGTTCAAATTTTGAAATGCATGTCTATTTCTTAAATTCTTTATCATGAATTTAACATTTCATGGTTTGTTGATTTCTACAGGACTTCGCACTAGGAATTGCAACTAGTCACTAGTCTATCTGGAGAGGCTGCATCAATTGTACAAAAAAGTACATAATTAATACTCATTAATCTGTCTTTTTATATGTTGTTTTATTTATTTACCTTTCATGTGCATTGTAGTGCTTTACTTCATTTATTTTATGTAGTTTATTTTATTCATTCATGAATGTATGCATCTCTACCCTAACAAACCTAATTCTCACTTTACCCTACCAACCCCTACCTTTTCTTGCTCTCAACTTCCAACCCTAACTTGACGTAACCTATCTCGATCATCTTACATGCCCTATCTTTTCTTACCCTACCAACTCAACCTAGCCTAGCCTACCCTTACTCTAACTAAACCTAAATTAACTGTGTATTATATTGTACCCCATGGGCACCATTGATGGTGTGTACCATTTCATGCCAACACAGAAGCTTACATGTAACCAATATTGTTGGCATATTTTATTTTTTTAAACCCATTTTTAACCTCAAAATTCCTCTAATGTAAGTGATTCAAAGAAATAACACTTTTCTTACATATTAGGGGACCCTTTTTACTTTACATCCTTTAATTATAAAAATAATTTGGCACCTTGGAGTGGTGAAACATTCATAGAGCAGGGCCAAAAGAGTTGTTGGCTCTAATCTTTTGTGCTACTTCACAAGGGGCTATGGCATTATCTGTTCAATAAAACTCGGTAAGTTGGATAAAAAGAAAACTAAAGATATCATGTCACGAGGGGTTATGGAATTATATTCTCAATAAAACTCAATAGGTTGGGTTCAAAGAAAACTAAATATCTCATGTACATACATTTGAATCTCCACTTTATCTCCATAAGGTAAGAAGAGTATCATTTAGGGTGTTCAAAGGATTGGGTTGTGGATCATAATAATCCTGGCTTGGACACTACTTTTCCCAATTTTCATTTGGGTGAAGTTTCTTCTTCATTTGAAGTAGAGGCTTCTTCAGTTTTGACCCCACAAGGAGCTTCAAATGCCTCTCGCGCACCTAAGAGAAATTGTATATGATGATGTACAAATTGATGATCATTTTTTTAAAGAAATAAATTTACCTCATCCTCCCATGTATTAAGCATTCATAACAAGGACATCAGTACCTTGCCAATGACCAAGGAATTCTCCCCTCTTCCTTAATATATGTTATATATATACCATATATAATATATGTTATATGTTATATAACATATATAATATATAATATATAACATCTGTTATATATTATATAACATATATAATATATAATATATATAACATCTGTTATATATTATATAACATATATAATATATGTTTTTTCCAAAGGAAAAAAGCATAAATTTTATTAAAGAGTATAAAATTTACATTATGAAGAATGCATGTAAAGACCTGCATTTAATCCTGGAAATATCTCTACTACCAAGACTGGACACTGAAGTCATAGATACACGGTTCACAAAGAGTGTCTTTTGCTAATCTTTCTGAACAAAAAACTCTACTTCTAAAAATTGGAAATCATAAAAGTCTGCATCATATAAATTATAGCAACTATATAAAATTTTGAATATGCCTCATGGGAACCCCTCCCAAAAATGATGATAGTCTGTAACCTATCCAATTGATTGTATTTGAACTATAGATAAAAAGAGAAAAAACTTAGGCATTGGAACATGGTTGACCCATTTGTTCTATAAAAGGTCTGTGATAATTTTCATCGCTATGCCCATCCAAGAACTCTATGATGCTCCCCTGCACGAGAGCCATAAGTGTGCCCTCTTTAGATAAGGTGTATGTTGTGGCATTCCTTTACTTGTAGACATGTTTGAATGATAGACTTGTAAATATATTTGCAATTAAAAATAATTCTTCAAGGATATAAGTAATGTGTATGTTATG
>JASDQU011245258.1:0-14587 GCA_032191745.1 Picea mariana
AATCCCCAATTATTTGGCTACAAATAGAAGGAGGTACAAACCCCTATGTTCTCCAGCTATAACCACCTGTCCTTACCCCATCTAGCCACCCTGATGTATAAGTATAATGATGGAACCATTGTCACACTATCACTGTGAGATATACTGCTGTAAACTTGTACCAATCAACCAGCACCAAATAACCTGTACCAATAACCTGAACCATGCATCAACTTGTACCTCAACCTGTAATCAACCTATACCTCAAACTAGTGCATCAACCATGCACCAACCTGTACCAAACAACCTGTAATCAACATGTACCATGAACAAGTGCATCAATCATGCGCCAACATGTACCTCAACCTGTACCATTAACAAGTGTGTCAACCATGCACCAAACTTGTACAAATAACCTGTCACAACAGCCTGTCACAACAACTTGTCCAAACAACCTATCACAACTACCTGTCTCATCAATCTTATCAACCAAATTAGATCTACTCACCAATATCAATCACCAAGAAAAATCTCAAAGATGTGCATCAACCAAGCATAACACAACATCTCATAATCATCACCNCCAAGATCAATATGTGCTTCTAATAATACAAGTATGTTACATCATCCATAAACCATGTGTCAACAATACTACTAACAAGTTCCTCCAACCATGTACCAAGTATGTATCAATCATGTATCAACTACTCATCAACTATGACTCATCAAGATGTACCAACATCATCAACTATACACCTCATGTATGTTCCAACTCATCAACTACTTGTCTCAACCATGTACCTAACATGTACCTCAACCAAATTCCCTCATCAATTTCATCATCCAAATCTGATTTGTAAATTTGTAATAGACCTGGCGTATATGGTCACATACCTACAAACCTTCCTTAACTTTAACAACAAGAGACTAACATTTTCATCAAACTTTTCTTTAGTCTCACATGACTAGTTTTGGATTAGTAGAAAACCCTAATTTGAAATAATCATAACTTTGTACCTGTAATGAATAAATATCTGAAATTGATACACAATGTTCTTCAGTTTGTTTTATGTAATTCATTCAGGTGTCACTACTTGAAACCTATCATAAAAGTAGTTATAGCAAAAATGGCATACCTTGTTGAATTCTGGCTTATTCTAGAGAGCGACCTTGTAGAGCATGCCCCGCACGTAATTTTTGTTGAATCCATCTAAAACTATTAAAAAAAATACTACATAATCTAATATAACCAACACATTTGTTATTACTGAATTTGGATCTGTTATGAAGAAGTTATGACGTTTTTACCCGAAACACCTTAGAAAGCATCATCAAAAGAATTTATCCTTCCTTGTATTCTGACCTTCTTTTATTCACCTTCCCACAAAAAATCATCTTAGATATCCTTTGGTTACCTTAGAAACCTATAGATATTCAATATGCTCAAGTCTGGATCTACATTGCTTTATGGTGCAGGGAGAGCAGATCGCCTTCACTGTGGTGGAGGACATATACGTTCTAACTGGGCTCCCTTTTCAAGGAACGCCCCTACCAGTGGAGCCGGTGTTACCTGCAGACATGTCATTAGTGACCATGGGCCAGAGGTACTATTTGAGGGAGAACTACATGTCGGGCTTCGTCATGAGTATTGAGGTGATGGATTCTCTAGCTCATCGCTGTGTAGCAGCGATGATTGTGAGGGTGTATGGGTCCCTCGCGACTTGGCGAATTAGTGGTGGTCAGCTGAGGGTTATGGGGAGGGCACTGGCCAGGGAGCACTTTGCCTAGGGGTTGATGCTGCATGCCCGGATGGTAGGGCATCTGGACATATGTCGAACAACAGACTCAGGGGACTTTGCCTTTGGGTCCATCGTGGTGGCCTAGTTTTTGGAGAGGGTGCCGATGTTGTGCCCTAGAGTTTTATTGGGTGCACCTGCTGCACGAGAGCCATGACTGAGGTGGTGGTTGACAATTTTGGTTTTCCATGGTGGTGGCGAGGGCGGCCATTTTTTCACAGCTGAGGCGGCACAGGTGTGGCGGAAAATGTTGCAGATAATATTACAGTATCCATACTATGGTGTGGACTTCCAGGGGATTCGGACATGGTGTTACCTCTAGGGGAGGTGTTTGATCATCGAGGTATGTTTGTGAGTTTGATATGTTGTTTTTTGAGATAGCATGACATGTGTATTTTGTATAGATGTTGATACTATCGTTTGGTTGTTTGTATGTGTAGATGTGGGACCTCACGGGCACGAGGTTGAGATGATGAGAGTGTCGGCTCGCATCCAGAGAGACTGCCGCGGGTAGGAGAGAGACGTCGACATGAGGACACCGAGGCAAGACTAGCTGGTGACGAGAGAGCAGCCAGGAGACGTTGTTTTGATGACCCTAGTGCCGAGCCATCACATGCTCCTTTGGTGGAGGCCGAGGGAGATTTTGAGGATATTCATCATTTCTTGGAGGTGGTGCTACAAGGCGTGCCTGAGGGCATGTGGTTGTGTATCCAAGATGAGGGCATCCTGGAGTAGTGTGTGGGAGTTTCGTTGACATGGCAGGCCGTGGTGCGACGAGCAGCAGTAATAGGTGTTGCGATGACTGGATGGTTACCTACTGGTCCGGAGGGACCAGTAGTGGGTGGGGCACCATCACCTGAGGGAGGGGCAGGAGGTGGTGCTCTAGAGGCACCTTTATTTTCACTCTATGTATTTTGTATTTTGTATAATTTCTAGTGAGCCCATTTTTGTATAGTGAGACCAGTTTTGTACCAAGGTGCTTCACTGGCCTACGGATTTTGTATGTATGTATGTAAACATTTTGATGGCACTATTGATCGATTTATATATATATGAGTATACATTTTGGGATTTTTTTGATGTTTACAAGTGTTGTTTTAATGTGTTGATGATTTATAATCTATATATGTTGTGAAAAGCTCGTGATGGTTTATGTGTGTATAGAGGTATCTTGATGTGATATATGCCAATCTAACACAATGTTAGCTAAGTTATCTGTAATTTGATTAAATTGTCTTGAATATGTGTAAATGTAATGAAATCAAAATGTCGAGATAAAAGTCTAACTTGCAGGTATTTACGAAAGAGGCAAGGATCGCGGACACAGTACACATTGTTGAGCTGGAGGATGACTAGTTGAGAGTCAAGAAAGATGCTAAGTTGACGAATACGATGATCGGTGAGGAGGCCAATGATAGCATTGTACTTGGCTTGGTTGTTAGTTGTTGAACCCAAACATATGTCGCTAGAGTGGAGCAGTTCATGTGAGGGGGAATAGAGGGCCCAAGCTGTCAAAGCGAGATTTTGTGTCCAACGACTGGCGTCGTCGATGTAACCAATGTGGTAGGCCAGTGGAGGAAGCATCTGTCAATAGCACAAATGATAGTTTAGACGTGAGGGATGGAAAAAAGATTAAAAACACTATAAAAGAAATAACCTAAAGTAGAATGGCTACACTTAGGCGTAAAATTTCTTTAAGTATAACCCATTGACGGGTTCTTTGAGAGAGAGGCCTTTGGGGGAAGCCAGGATGTAGGCGCCTTTGGTGAGGCAATGTTGGATAATGTAGGGGCCATGCCATAGTGACTCGAATTTGCTGTGACCGAGGGTATTGTGAGCAATATCGTAAGCAAGGACAAGGTCACCTTATTGAAATGAGCAAAGGTTGACGTGGCGATCAAAGGTGGCCTTTGATCATTTTTGGGTTGCCTCATTATTCTGTAATGAAGATCGATGATCTTCATCCAGGGACTCTAAGTTCAGCGGTAAAAGCTCAATTGCAGTGTGTAAGGTGGGAATTTATCACTCGATGGGAAGGGTGGCCTCAATCCCATGGACTATATGAAATGGTGTGAAACCAGTGGTTGTTTTCATAGCCATATGGTAAGACGCGGAAAATAACATATGATGCCAATTGGTCTTATGTTTATTAACCATGCACTGTAACATGGTCTTGAGGACTTTGTTAACTGCTTCGACCTGTCTGTTAGACTGAGGGTAATATGGTGAGGAAAACTCATAGGAGAATCCCAACTCAGATAAGAGTTCGACGAAAATATCATTCTTGAAATGTTTCCCAGAATTGGAAACTAGTTGGAGTGGCACTCCAAAGCAGGATATAACGTGGTTAAATAAAAAATGTATTGTAGTGTCAGCGGTGTTGTTCAAGGTGGGCATGGCTTCAGCCCATTTTGTGAAGTAATCGACTGCGACAACAATGTATTTGTGTCCATTGTTGGATGGGGGATTACAAGTCATGAAGTCGATGCCCCATTTACAAAAGGGGTTGACAGTAATGAATGGGTGAAGAAGAGCAGGTGGTGCTCATGCTTTGTTGGTGTAAAGATGACATTTCTCGCATCGCTTCACAGCATGAATGCAATCGTGAAATAATGTAGGCCAAAAATAACCTGCTCGGATGATTTTCTAAGCAGTGGACATTCCTGAAAGATGGCCCCCGTATGCGCCAGTATGGAAGTCGTTCAAGACTCTATCGGCCTCGTCAATAGTCAATCATCGACGAAGTATGGTGTCGACCCCTCGCCGATATAAGATATCTCCAATGAGAAGATAGCGGGGGGCCTAGTGGCAAATAAAATGGTGATCGTCCCATGAGAGGTAGTTACCAGACTTTTGGGTTCGGCGGTAGATGAGGAGGTCATCATACCAAGGATCATCCGAAGTGATATAAAAGAGATGTTCATTGGAGAAGTCGGTATTGATGGGGGCACTGGTAATATCAGAGGGGAATGTCGTGACAAGTTCTACGAGGATGAGAGCTTTCTTGCTTTTGGGTGTCGAAAATTTGAGATCATATTCATGAAGGATAACGATCCATGAGGCAAATTTGCCATTAATTTGTCGACAACTGAGCAAGTATTGCATAGGGTTGGAATCTGCTACGACTTTAGTCGTGCAAAGAAGAATGTAATGGCACAATTTCTAGACTACAAGGACGACTGCAAGGGCTAGTTTCTCTTTATGCTTATACTTCAAGGGTGGCCCTGAGAGATTTTTACTAATGTAGTAAATAACATGCTCATGATCATCATTGCTGATTTGAATAAGAACTCTTGCTACTGAGACAGTTGATGTTGATATGTACAGGATATAGTCGTGATTATAGTCGGGTGAACTAATTAAAGGGGTGTTAGACAACGATTTTTTAACATCGTCGAATGCTTTTTGGGCATGTTCATCCCAGTGGAATGGGATGTCATGGTGTAGTAAGCAAAGGAAACCATGTGCTCGAGTGGCATAGTCTAGGACAAATCACTGTAGGAAGTTAGCTTTTCCTTATAGGCTTTGGAGTTGACATAAATTCCGGGGGGGGTGGAATTTCTATGATGGCTTGGACTTTAAGGGGTTCCATGGTAATACCGCTTTGGGAAATGATGAATCTGAGGAGGCACCTTGCAATGACGTAGAACACGTACTTGAGGGGGTTCAAGTGGATGTTGTACTGACGACACTGTTGGAAGATGATCCATAAATCATCAAGATGTTGGGTGCATTTTTTGGATCAACCTGTGAGATCGTCCAAGTATGCGAGGATGATATGAGATAGATCGTGAAAAATGTATGTCATAGCCTGTTGGAAAGTTGCGCCAGCATTCTTTAGGCCAAAAGGCATGACATGATATGCAAAAGTACCCCAAGGGGTGGTGAATGCGGTTTTGTATTGATCTTCTAGATGGATTTGGATTTGATTATAACCATAGAAACCATCCATGAAGGACAGAGCCTCATGGCCAACGCAATCGTCGATAATTTGATCGATGAAAGTCGTTGGAAAGTTGTCTTTGGGACATGCATGATTGAGATCACGAAATTCCGTGTAGACATGGATAGTGCCCTATTTTTTGTTAACGGGTACAGGGTTGGAAACCCATGAGGTATAGGCGATGGGGTAGATGAACCTAGCCACGCGTAATTTGTCAATCTCCACTTTAATGGCTGCTTCTTTGGATGGGTGTAGCGGTCATTGTTTTTGACGAACTGGTGTAATGTTAGGCCAGGTGTCGATGTGATGTTCGACAATAGAGGGATCAAGGCCAGGCATCTCTGTGTATGACCAGAAAAAAATATCCTGATATTCTTGGAAGAGGGCTTTATAGGCAGTGATTTCTTCAAGAGTGCATGTGGCAACAATGGTCATTTCCTCGATGACTCCATCTTTGATGGAAATATCGATTTTGATGGTCGGGGAAATGTTGGCCATGTTTCCTTCTTCAAAAGCATCAGGGGCAGGAATGGGGTTATTGAACCAGTCGATATGCCCTGATGGGATAAAATCCTTGGTTTCGACTACGTATATGGGGTGTTGGTTAGGGGGCGTGGAGGCTTCCTATGGAAAGAAGAGCACTCTGTGGTGTAGCGCATCCCATGGGTAGTTGGGGGTGTGTAATTCTTCGAGTATGTCCTCATCACAGTGGAATTGGCGGGAATACAAGGGATCGTAAAGAGTGATATCGGTGACTGTCGCCGTGTGGTTGTCCTCAGGTGATGAAGAAGCAGGGGGAACGATGTAATGAGATTGTGATGGTTCGCCCGACATAAACCAAATATCGAAGTACTGAGGAGTACCAGTGGTAGTTGGGTGTAAAATTTCCATAGGGAAATGAATGGGAGAATTGGGTGGATTTGGGGGTGAATCCTTGGATGAGTCATCCAAGAACCACGGAGGGATAGGGAGTGCCTCTGGTTCAGGAGAAATGATATGAAGAATCTCTAGTGATGAGGTAAGGTCAACCATCAATTCTATATGGGGTGTAGGGGTTTGAATCAGGGTCATTTGGCATTGCCTGTATTCAATGATCATAGGACATTGATATGTAAAATGATCTAAGGATTCACACAGAGAGAAAGGGCATCTCATACGTTCATTGACTGAAGTTGTGACATAATGGATGTCAGTGATTTTTGGTAGGGATGATGTAGCTAGATTGGGTTCGTTCTAGAAGCTTTAGCATACTGAGGCTAATGTATGCCAGAAATGAGGAACTGCTAGGCAATGGTGTGTATAATGGACATATTATGAACATATAGTGCAAGCGAATTTGGTTTGCATCCCTTTGCTACTTGAGTTAGGGGAGGTAGCGGAAGTACTTGCTACAGCGGCAAACAGTGATGGTGTTTGATTGAGTGGAATCAGGTTACATAACTCAGGTAGAGATGGGAATTTGTTGGTTTGGTGTCCATCTTTCTCACATAGCACACAAGAAGGTTGGATGCGTGGGGGAAGTGGAGTTGTGGGCTCCTTCTTCTTTCGCCTGCCCCCAGCTGTGGCAGGGAGGTTAGTGAATGGGGATGTAGAGGGTATGGTGGGAGTGAGTATGGGAATCTTCATTGGGATTCCTTCTGTTTGGGGGGGCAGGGATGGTTGAGGGACCATCTCTGGTGGATGCAAATACCAAACTGGAATTGCTAACACCATATTAGGGAGAGTAAGCATTGCGGCTACTTGGAAATCTTATATGCCAAGTGGAGGGTAGAAGAAGGGAATTTGAGTAATGGCTTGGGGAACTGTCTCCCAAACGGGGATATGGCCTTGGGGAGAAGTGAAATCGTGAACTAGTGGAGTCGACAAGTTCGCAAAAGGCTCATGAGGAGGGAGCTCTGCAACTAGTGGGATGTTAGATATGATAGAAGCCTCTCTGGGAGGAAGGGTATCCTCTACGTTAGTTCCGTTGGATGAGACGATGCATACTTGATTGGAAGGATGAAGGAGCAGTGGTTCACCATGGTATGTTCCTAACAATGATGGGTCTTTGAAAATCACGGGACCCATTTCGATGAGCGGGTATTCTTCATGACTGGTGTGGATGAGAGAGAGAATGTTATCGATGTTGGCAGAAGGATTGGGCTAATAATGTAAAACTTGGTCAATGGTAATGATCTTCCCGTTATGGGGGAACATCATGGTTCGAAAGACAAAAGAGGAAATTGTCTTCATAGCATACATGTAGCTACGACCGAACAAGATATTATAATCGAGTGGGGCATCGAAAACTTTAATGTTGATGAGAATGGTCTTGCCCCCGAGTTCTACAGGGACATTTTGGAAGAGCCCTTCAGGAGATGATGGTTGTCCGTCGTAAGCTCTTAAGGTAATGGCATATGGTATGAGTTCGAGGGAACCAAGTTTCTTCCATACAGATTTGGACATAATGCATGTGGATGCACCTTCATCGATGATGCACCAATGAACTGTAATGTTCCAAATTTTTACTGGGATTTGAAAAGCGATTAAAGCAGGGAGGCGAGGCTCTCCACTGTCGAGATCAAATGTGATGAGTTGAGTATCCACGGGGTCGACTGCCCCCAAGGTGAAAAGTAAGGATTTCTACTGAGTGGGACAAGTTTGGAGGACTTCTAAGACTGACATGGCAGTCGGGGATTATGCTAAGTCATCGACCAAACTGTAATTATGAGCTTCCCTAGCTTGTGGGTTGTGGACATTCATACACAATGGGACATGGGGGATGCAAAAAGGGGTTTCAGCATTGGGGCGAGGAATCACCAACGGGGGTCCCGTTGTTGCTAGGATTGTTTCTATGGGAATTGGAGGAGACTCAACAGGTGCACGGTATTGACGACTACGTGTTTGCAGAAGGATTTCTTCCTCACTGGTGAGGAGAATAGTATGATCTGTGGGATTGTTTGGATTGAGATACTGCCCCGGCTGTGGTGGGGTAGGCTGCATATCCTGTTGGGTGTTCATCACACCCTGGTGTAGAATGGGGTTTTGCAGCATGGCTGGGGGTGGTTGTTGCACGTATTGTTGTGGGGCCTGCTGAGGGGCAGGTGGTGTTGGAGGATGTGGTGCATTTCCTGAGTCTTTCATCCTTTTAAAATCAACGATTTTGGGGCAATGATGAGTATAATGACCGAACTCACTGCAAAGGGCACAAGGGAAGGTGGTTCTAATATTATTGTTATTTCTCCCTTGATGTTGGTTGTTATTGCCCCCCTGGGGGTTCTAATTCCCTTGATTCTAGTTGCCCCCAGTAGGTTAGTTTTGTTGGGGGTGATTCCCGCCTTTACCTAGGTTGTTATTGTTCCTATTTTTCCCTTTCTTTTTGGCATTATTCGACAGATGGGTCGAGTTTTCCATATTCATCTGTTCAAAATTTTGATGTTGCTAAACAAGAAAGGGTTGAACAAAATTCACCCCAGCGAGCGGGTGTGGGGGTTCCATGGGTTGTGGAGGACCCAAGAATGAAAAGTATGGATTATGTGGGAGTTGTGAGCCGTAAGGTACATAGGAAGGCATGGCACTTTCACTAGTACTTAGAGTATAAGCTGAGGTAGAGGGAGTACTAGAACTTGTTTGGATAGGTGGGTGTATTGGGGGTGCTGACGGTGGCCCACTGATGGGTGGAGGAATAGCAATAGGGTATGGTTCTTGATAAGGGGGTGGGGGGTAATAAGAGGTTCCCCCATATGCCGATGAATATTGAGGTGTGGCATACATTAGTGGCTATTGGGGTTGTGGTGTGTGGTGCGTGGTAGTACCAATCAATCCGTCTGTCGAGTGAGACATCCTGGGTTTGTCTTGACCAAAGGGCATGGGTTTTGGGAGATCAAGAAGTACTGTGTACAAGTACCCTGATTGTGAATAGATGAGGTCGTATTGTTGAGCCTTTCTGATGGCTTCTTCTTCTGATTGAGGGAAGGTGGAAGCTACATATTTACCAAGGAGAGAGACAAGTGATCTGAGAAACCAATCAAGACACTGTTGTTTGGTGGTTTTGGCTTTGCACAAACTATGGCATCTACACCACTCATGAATGTGATCAGAAATATGTGTGGCTAAGGTTTGTTTGAAATTAGAGAGTAGTTCAAGACCATTGTCATGGCGGATTGGTAATTGGAAGAAGGTCAAAAATGATTTGGCCAAGGACTCAAAAGTCGCATGGGACCCTGATTTTTCATCTGCATACCATTTGGTTGATGGGCCAGTGAGTGTGCATTGAAATAATCGTAGTCGGATGGAATCATCCATAATGCTGTTGGAAGAGCACCATAAGTGGAAAGTCATGACATGGTTGGTAGGGTCATCTCCTTCCTTTCCTTCAAACTCGGGGATGTATGAAGGTAGTTTAGTAGGCATTGCAGGACATGTGGGGTCATGCAATATAGGATCATTTGTGATTTTTCTTAGATCCGATATGTTAAGAGAGGCCAAATATGGCATCTGTAGTTGGGGGGGGGGAGGATTAGCTCCATCCATGGTGTGAGTGTTTTGTGAACCTGACCCTTGAGGGGGACTGGGTGGGTTGGTACTTCCCTCTTGAGAGGAAGTTGGCCCCCCACTTCCATGTAAAGGAGAGCAAGTGGACGGAGGACATTGGGAAGTGGA
Organism: Picea mariana; assembly: GCA_032191745.1. Taxonomy (NCBI): domain Eukaryota; kingdom Viridiplantae; phylum Streptophyta; class Pinopsida; order Pinales; family Pinaceae; genus Picea; species Picea mariana. The sequence continues at coordinate 10,360 of JASDQU011245258.1, forward strand.
CCCAAGTAATGTGGGACCAAGCAAATATGATCCTAATATAGTGGCACTCACTAGAGTGTGTGAAGGTGGTGCCAATGAGTTGGAAAGACTAGTAACTCCCCCTAGAATAGGAGGGAGGTTTAGCAAGCGTCTGGAACAACAGGGGTTCTGTGGGTCCCTTATGATGTCCAACTAGTTGAGTGGATGTGTGCAAATTGTGGTGAGAGTAAAATAAATAAGAGCCTTTGTTGCAATTTTTGAACTTTACACGATATATATCTAAATCAAAAATGTAATCAGAAGTGCATCATACATAAAGTGTTTTTGAAAAAGAAGCATATATGTTGATAAGTGGGTTTTGTCTGCATGAGGAATCAAAGAAAAAATATGCTCATGTCCTAAAATATGTAACATCCTTCCTCTCAAATAGCACTAGACCTTCCAATAGTACTCAACAGTGGGGTATGAAGTCACCGGAAGAGAAACTAGTGAAGGAGGAAATAATCAGTTATAATGAGGGGTAAAGGGGGCATATCCTGAAAGAGCTGGCGATATTTCCCAATAGCCACACAAAATCAAATCAAGGTGCAATTGCATCCCACAATTGCCACTTGGGTAGATGTCCTAAAATTTGGTCACTAGGTACCTCAGTCAAAGTGCGACATTTAGATTTTCGGCCTAACAAATGGGTCATGGGTTGGATCTTGTCCAAGAGGTGGGTGCCTCAAGGGGGGATGCACAGAACAATTGGACCTCGGCCTTCAACCCTTCATGGGTATCTCCCTGCCTTATGGTGTTAGGAACACTTGACTTGGAATATTTTCAGTTCCCTATTTGACAACTTCTATTGTTTTGACAATGTGAGAACTAGATAATGAGGAGTTATTTGGATGCCTATCCCCGAAATCCTACCTAGACTAAAAAAAATTTTTTGGCACCTCCTGTGGAGGAAAACTTAGTGAGTTTTTAGAAAAAATTTAGATGTCGTTGTTTGAGATATTGGGGGTATGAACCAACCTCATTGAAATTAAATGGGAGTGGATAGTTTCATCAAGAAAAGGGTGGGGTGTTTCAGAATCCTTTTGGAGGAAACTTACTTTGACCTCCACGTTTCGAGAGGAAAACTATGTGAGTGATAAGTGACTTTTGTGTGTGAATGAGTGAAAGTGTGCCAATTTTTTAATGAATTAGGTGTCACCTTGTTGCATGTGGACTTTGCTTGGTCCTTACAAGTGTTGATTACCTAATTAACTAAATGCCTTTGGTACAACCTTGTGTAATTCAAAAGTCCCTAGGAGACTAGCATGTGGATATGTGGGTCATTTACTATTCCTTTAACTCCCTATTGTAATTTAGTCTAAGAAAAGATTTGAAACTATCTTATATTGTGATCATGTGAGCATGTATGGGCCTGTTACAAAACCTTTAAACTTACCTAGTGATTTAATCTAAGAAAGTAAATTTCAACACTATCCTATCTTTGTAGCATGTGGGCATGTATGGGCCCATTACAATCTTAACATGTGTTAAAAATAAACTAAGAGGAGTCTCGAGGGGGCTGTTGTCCTCTCCTAAAGGTTTTAGTCTTTTTAAGGGAGATGAAATTGTCCTACAATCTTTTTCTAATTCTCAAGGTCGCTTGGAAGCACAAGAGAAGAGCATACTAAGCGATTGTTATCCAACTTCTGGTTCCAATGCAAGTTTTATGTGATTACAAATGATTCCAACTTATAGTTTTAGTCAAAGCAAGCCATCCACGTGGAAAAATAAAAGCAAAAGAGGAAATGATGATTTTAAACCCCCTAAGTGCCTATGTGTTAGATAGAGGCGCACTGAGCGCCTGTGCGTAGACCGAAATAGGCTTTTGGGCGCAGGTGCATAGAAGAACACTGTGATTTTGGTGCACATGCGCACAATGCGTGACTATGGGCCAATAAACCCACGCACAACTGACACATGACCATGAAAGAAAATTTCAGATGGAATTCTCTCAATTCAACTTTGAATTGGATGTTTTGCAGATCGGCTTGGGCCGGTTAATGCACCCGGAGGTTAAATAAACCAAAAGAAGAACTATAAAAACCCAAATGGGGTAGGAAATTGATACCTTTCCCCAGTGGAGTCGCCAATCTGTTGCGCCTCTTTTGCCACCTAGATGAGAAAAACAGAGGTGCTTACAAGCTTAGTTGGATTAGCTAAGCAAGACATATGTAAAAGAAAAGGGTTAGAGAAAGAAACATAAAATAACAACTAAGAAATAAAAGAACAACTAAACTATTGAGCATAAGGACATAAGAACAAAAACCCAATAAGACTCATGTCAGCAATGGAAAGGTTTATATCAATGAAAGAAAACACCAAGAAGAAAGAGGACTATGAGTCCCTTCTTCCTCCAAGGGAGGGCTCTTGGACCCCCAAAAATAAGCTCTTCTTACAACTTTGAATGAAATGATGAAAGAGTCCCAAGCTAATCCACTCAAGAGGTGAGATGGATTTCCCAATGTAATGGTGCTAGTATACTCTTGATGAGAATAGAGGATTCCTCAAGAGAATAGCAGCAGCATAACTTTGCTAGTGAATTCCTTAAAAATGAAGTGCACCCAAGGCCTTGTTTTATAGCACCTCTTTGAGGTATTGTGCAACCAACTTGTAGTGTGAAAAGAGGCTAATTAGGGCATTTTTAGGTCTTTGACCAGCCACCCAGTCGGATTCAGTTGAGATTTGGGTGTCAAATCAACTTGGAAGTTGAACCAGAAGTGGGTGGGAGGTCGACCAATCTCATAAATGCATCATTCTTAGATGTGTGTGGCTTTTAGCAACCACAGTCGTGCATCGTGCACATGTGTGCTTTTCTTGCATTTATGGATCGTGCATGTGCGTGCGCGCCCTGTGTAGTCATAACGCACTTTAATTTTATCATTGGTTCTATAGTTTTGGACCTTTTGAAAATGATTTTGTGGTAATTTTGGTCCATGGGTGACCTCATAACTATCTGACGATGCTAGATTCTTGTAACCATTTGCGGACGAAATTTCAGTGATAACAGTCACTCTGCCCACTTTCCTTATTTTAGGGTTAACCCACTTCTAATTTCTCCATTAAATTTATTATTTAAATAATTTATTTTGTATTCACTTTGAATTATAGTAAAATCATCACTTCACTTTATTATTTATCTTCTAAAATCTCTTAAACCACTTTGACTACTTTGACCTTTTGGGGCTTCTAGATGACATATGGGGGTCCTCCAACTTCATAAGGCCACAACTCTCAAAATGTGAGGAGTTATGTGACGTTCCACATACCACCAGAAATGGAGTGACATGTAATATCCATATAGAATAATATTACCTACAAATATATCAAAACTCATACCATTATCCATCAAACAAACTTGGGTCCATTACCCAAACCTAGGTTCTCCAACTTCTCATGGCCATAACTCTCTAACCGTGAGGAGTTATGTGGCGTTCCACATACCACCAGAAATGGAATGACATGTACTATCCATATAGAATAGTCTTACCTTCAAATATATTAAAACACATACCATTATACATGAAACAACCTTGGGTCCATTACCCAAACCTTTGTGCTACCGAAATTCGTTATCAGACTTTCTCCAAGAGTTGAAATCAATCTACAATATCACTCTCCAATGGTTGACGTCAATGACAACCAAAAATCCTTACCAACTATCCATAAAAATAAGCCAATTGTCTGACAATATCCCCCTTTGGCATTGATGGAAACACCAACATTGATAGAAACACTTAGTCATGATAACATTCATGCTTATACTCTTCATCAATGTTTCGATATATCCCCCTTTGACATCAATGGAAAAGGGCATCTCCCTTTGGGTATTCTCCCCCTAACTGAACTCTCCTTAGGGTTTCTCCCCTGACTATGTGCTTTTGATTTTTCTTTGTGTTTCTAAGCCTTTGTGATCCGGATTTATGTAGGAACACAATGAAATACAGAACTACACATAAACTCAGAGATGCAGCGGAAATAAGATTTCATTTCATTAATAACAAATGACTGAAATATGCTTACAGACAGAGTGTAAATAAACTAGCTCAGGCGCTGGTAGCTTATCTCTGAGAAGAGATGTGGCTGCTACTTGCATCCGTGAGAAGATGATTACAATGAGGCTCTAGAGGCATTTTTACAATAGACGAGAATGCCAAAAGTCATAGACATCCAAAAACCTAACCCTAGGAGATGAAGCGCCAAAAGTCATGTG
>JASDQU011245260.1:32848-43312 GCA_032191745.1 Picea mariana
ACAGGGGTTTTGGCACGCTGCGGAGCCATTGGAGCAGTAATTTTGTTGATTTGAGCACTGTAAGACTTATTTTTAAGCACTTTGAGCAATTTAATATAAAATATCCATTTGGAGGCTGGACCAGGAGATGTAGCCCGGAGTGGGGTGAACTCCTTTATCAAGTTGTTCTGTTTATGTCTTATGTTCAATCATTTCTGATGCTGTCTATGCTTATTTCTACATAATTCATCTTTAATTATGTGTTGCAAATTATTCCGGTTGCATTAAAACACATAACATTTAACTTGCAAATTTAATTTAATCAAGTTCATCAAGTCTTCGTCATATTTTTAGATCAATCCAGAACAGGGCATTATGGCCATTGCGAACTTCCTAGAAAGCATGTTCCTATATTAGTGGCCTATTTTTCCAAGCTGCATTCCAAATATTGGAGCCTTGAATTTTATCCTGCATTCTTATAAGATGGCTTTGATGTGTATTTGGGGCATATTTGCATTTCCATAGTTTTCCCCAGATCTCTGCTAGAGTTTTGAGCCATCTCCACCAAATTCTTGCTCCCATGATGCTATTTAATTTTCCAGGGTCCCGGATGCCTAGACCACCTAAAGATTTGGGCTTGCAAACTTTGTCCCAGCTGACTAGGGCCCATTTTTTGTCCACGTTATGTCCATGCCATAGAAATTTTCTTTGCAGATTCCTTATTTTATTTATGAATGATTGGGGGGTAGCTAGGGCTGAGAAGAGGTAAGAAGGGATGGCTTGAAGGACTAACTTTAAGAGGACGATTCTGGCTGGAAGGTTGCAAGAATGAAAGGTCCAATTGCTAAGACGATTGGAAATGGAGAGTAGGAGAGAGTCCCATGAGATGTTTCTGGCTGCTGAGTCAGAGAGAGGGAGTCTCAGGTAACGACAGCGCAAAGTGTAGACAGGGGTATTCAAAAGTTGAGAAAGGTGTTGTTGGATTTCTTCAAGAGTATTAAAAAAGAAGAGCCGTGACTTGGTCAGATTAAAGGTGGTGCCGGAGGCTTCACTGAAATCAGAGAGGATGGAGCTTAGTTTATTTTCTTCTTGCGTAGTGGGCGTGTTCATTAGAAAAGTTTCATCGACAAATTGGTTGTGGGAGGCTGTCAGTTGTAACCCATGAAGAGGGAGGCCTTGGAGGGATCCATTTTGAATTGAATCCTTGATATAGCATCCTAGGCCCTTAACCATTATGACAAATAGGAAAGGGGAGAAAGGGTCGCCTTGCTGTATTCCTCTTGTGGGGGAGAAGGGTTGAGAGGGGACTCCATTGATGAGGATTGATAAAAATGTTGAGGAAATGAGGTTCATTATCCAAGAGATCCAATCCTTGTTGAAACTGAAAGTCGATAGAAGACCTTTCATGTACTGCCAGCTTAGCTTGTCAAAAGCTTTTGAAAGGTCAAGTTTTAGAAGCATACCTAGAGTGCGGGTGCTTTTGAGCAAATGAATGATTTCATGAACACGTATGACGCTATACATGATTTGCCTTCCTTCAACGTATCATGATTTCTCCTTGGAAATGATGAAGGGGAGTATTCGCTTGAGTCTTAGAGATAGGACCTTGGAGATGATTTTATAGATCACATTGCAGAGTGCTATGGGTCTGAAATTGTTTAGGTTTGTTACTCTTTCTTCTTTGGGTATTAGGGTGAGGAAAGTGGCATTTAGTGCTGGAAGAACTTTGCCTGAGCTGTGTGATTCCTCCACCAGCTGCCACACTTCATCCCTTAGCATTGGCCAATAAGAGTGGAAGAAGTATGTGGTGAAGCCATCTGGGCCTGGAGCCTTTCCTATGGGTAAATCCTGAATACCCTGATCCACTTTTGCTTGTGTTATTTGTGTCATGAGAGCCTCATTATATTCCTAGGTGATAATAGTTGGGATATTTTGGGTCACCCTGTCTATTGCTGAGGTACGATCCACCTTTGTTTCTGAGAGGAGATCCTTGTAGAAGTCTGACAACTCATGCGATATTTCCTAATGAGTGAACAAGGTGTTTCCTTGTGGGTCTTCCATCTTCGTAATGCAATTGATGAGGCATCTGTGGATCATGGACCGGTGGAAGAATTTGGTGTTTTTCTCTCCCTCGTTGAGCCATTGAACTTGAGATTTCTATATCCATGGGATTTCTTCCTACCTATATCTTTCCTCCAGTTTCCTTTTGATTTCATTCTCATCCTGCTGCTGAGTGATTGTGTGTCCTGAGTGAATGTTTTGCCTCTGAAGTTCCTCTAGTTTTTGTTCCATCAGTTTCCTTTCCTAGAAGATGTTCCTGAAGACTTCTTTGTTCCATTTACGCACTTGTTGTTTAAAGTATTTGAGATTTTGTTGGAAGTAGTACATTTTTGTGCCCCTCTATATTTCCATTGTGCTCCTCCAATTACGGGCTAGCTCTTGGAAGTTTGGATGGGAGAGCCAAAAAATTTCAAATCTGAAGGATTTTAACTTGGGGGTGGCGATGGTGTCAACCCATAGCTGAATCAACCAATGGTACGAGCCTACCTTCGGGAGGATGTTGGGATATACTAGGGGGCCTTCCAAAAGGAGATTTTTCAAAATGATAAAGTGATCTAGCCTACAGGCTATTTGTTGGTGACCTGATCTTTTGTTAGTCCAGGTGTAGGTACCATTGCCATTTTCTATGTCTACAAGTCAGAGATTCTCTATGAATTCCTGGAATTTTACGCTATCCTGCTCCAGGTGCTTCCCCCCCCCTCTTTTATCCTCCAGCGTGAGAATCATGTTGAAGTCACCCATGATGATCCATCACTTGTTCTCAGCTAGAGAGCCTAGGTAAGCCATGCTTTGAAGAAAGAGGTCTTTGTCTTGGCTATTATGCGGTCCATAGGCATTTATGATCATTCCCTCCTTGTCCGAACCTATGGCCCTATAGTGCATTGTGATGGTACTTGGAGTGGAGAAGCCTTGATCAAGGATGACTGTAACAGGATTCCAAAGTATTGTGAGGCCTCTTGAAGCCCCTTTCGAGTCTATTTGATAGGATGCGCAGTTGCACCAACATCTCTTGAGGATGTCTTCTGCAGTTTTCCCTACACATTTTGTCTCTTGTGTTAGCACTAGATGTCACCTTCAGATTGCATAGAAGGCAAGCCTAGTACCCATCGGTTTATACAATAAATGTAAATGAGTGTTAGGTGATCAAATGGAGAGGACTCAATGATAATAACATTATAACATAGAAAACTGGACTAGCATGCATAAGCAATTGAGGTCTGGAATCAACTTCAGTCAGTAAGTTGGAGTAAGGGTGAATAGAGGGAAGACTTTGGTGAGGAGAGTGTAGAGGTCTGTTGTGGACATCAAGTCTTTCAGCAACCTAAGGAGGAAAAACTTAAACCCAAGATCCTCTTGAATTCAAATTTCAAAGAAACTGACAGAAATTATAATAGCATTATAATCAAACATTCATCATAATACAGTCACAACAATCCATGTGAATCAGTCATCCATGAACTCTCTCAATATCAGAGGAAAATAATATGGAGCAAGAAAGCTGACTTAGATTAACCAAGATGTCTAAAAAAACCAATACATAACCAGAGAACCAATGTTCTTCATAAAAATATTACAAAAGAAGGGAGCCTAGCTCAACCATCCGACCTTTACCCTGTATCAAAATGACTCCTATATACTCAAAAATATTTTCCACTACCAGCAGAGGCGTGCTCGAGCTTCTTGTCTAATGCCATACGTCTGTGTCTTCTCAGTTAGACTACGCATGTAGTCTTCTCTGCACATGCAGTCTTCTATGTCAGACGCAAGATCTGCTCTGCCAGTCCTTTCTGGATTTCCATTTATGCGGTGAGACGAGGTTTCAACTGCTGCCTCACTTCATTAACTGCCTTTTCTCAGAATTGAAACGTGGTCTAATGCCCAGGGGGTAGCCACACGCTGCTCTCGGATAAAACACTATATAAACACACGATTGCGGGGCCGCTCAAAGGTGGTTTGGGTTCACACTGCTTTTGAGCCCGCAATCCACCACCTTTTTCCACTTAGTTCTTTTTCTAAACCACGGTTTCAATTGTGGGATCGCTCAAGAAAATTATCTCCCGAGCACGTCGCGTCCCTACAATGGAGTGTGGTCGTCGATCTTGTGCTTTTGGGTGAGGATTTACGATCAACGGCTCAAATCTTCCCTCTTCAGATCAATGGATCAGATCTTCCCTTTTCAAATCGACGACCGAAGTCTTCTTCAAGACTTTGGGCTTTGGCCTTTCTCATGGCACTATACTTCGTGCAATTTTGAAATCCCGAATACCCGAGGGCCGTTAATATGGAATGCTCCTGGAATCTCCGCCGCTGACAAAATTCAACCTGTCTGTTTGTATTTTAATCCCAGAATGAGCTGCTCTGCATGCTGCGCTCGGATGCTTCTTATGCAAACCACGAACTTGGACGACCTGCTACCCTTGACAACTATATGTGATAACATTTGGCTCCATAGGGGATGGCATGCTCCCTGTGAGCTGCCAAGAACAAGTAGTTCCAGTCACCTTTTTGATTGGGCTATGGAGTCATGCTCAAAAAACATCCTGCTGAGGATTAAAGGCCAACAAGCACACTATCCTAAAAACGAAAGAAAAATACATGGGCTCCAAAGGAGCTTATTTATATACAGTCCTAGACTAATTGATTGTTTACATAGTGCTAGGTGAAAGAAAACTTTCACCATAGCCATTCAAGTAACTTCCTAACTGGAAGCTCCTTCACTCTGTCCGTGATTAGTAACAGATGATGCAACCATGACAGCAGAGTGGTTACATCCTTTATCTTTCCTCCTAATGTTGAGGTTAGGATAAAGATGATCGACTTCAAAACATGAAGGAAATACAACTCCATGTATTCCTTCACAGGCTCATAGGCCAAGCAACAAACTCCAGAAAATTTATAACAAGCAACATGCTCTGTCACACAACTACTCACAGATGGATGAGAAACTGATGCAGGCTTACTGACCTCAGGCGATGGATGCTCACTTATAGGCTCTGGATAGGCTATGAAATACCCCTTCTGCTGCTCCTTTTCTTCTTTATGGATTTCCTAAGGGTTAGAGTCAAAATCATCATAAACAGGACCCATGGGAAAGTTCTTCTCTTCAATCTGTTGCTCAGGATGGTTGATTTACTCATGCTAATTTTTGTTAATGAATAGAGGAAAGGGCTCTATTGTTTTCTCTTGGAAATCTGACATATCTAGCTCATAATCTGATTCGTAGCTGTCATATATAGGTTGGATGCTCCCTAGATCAACAAATTGCGATGTGGGGCTCTGCTKCTCTTCATCCGAATAATCATCAAAGCTAGGGATAGCAGGAACCTCGGGAGCATAATGCAAGGCCTCCACAGCTATGAAATCTTCATTATCATCCTTAGTAGAGCTGCCAAGAACATCTGCCTCAAGGACTAGAAAATCCTTTGCGCATTCTTCAKATTCCAACCTTTCTAGTTTGACAGAGAGAGATTTTACMAGTTTCATAACTTTGCCCAAAGAATATTCATCTTCCTCATGGTCCTCATCCTCATAGCTTTCATTAGACACAACCATATCTTGATCATGGCCTTCACATTCCTCACAACAATTATGACAGAATAACTCATAGGAATAATACCTTTGACAATGCTTATTAAAGGCTGCATGAAACTGTTCCAGGGAGGAGATGCTAGCAGGGGGCAAAGATTGATACCACTCATGGGAATCACCATCCAATGAGAACATGAACATCTTCATTAAAACATCCACATGATGTATCTCCCACCGATGCATGAGTTAATGAAACTCATGGAGATGTTGAGTAGGGTTGTCCTCTTTATGTTCTCTAAATATGGGAAAATAATCACCCCATTCATCCATAGTAGGGACAACATTAGGAAAACCAAGAACAACAGAAAAATTAAAAGGAGAAAACCTCCGAGCCAGGATTTTGTTCATTTCGAACCAATGGAGTCGCCAATCGACCCTTCAACCATGGAGTCGCCAGGTGAATGATATGAAGAATGAGTGTGTCTGGTCTTTGTTCACCATCAAAGACTAGACCTGATCATTGTCTTCTCCCAGGGGTTACCAGGTGTAGCCAGAAGCAGCCATACTGAAACATTGGAGTTGAGACAGTGGAGTTGCCAGGTGCAAGCACAATCTTCAAAGGTTCTGATGTTTGATGCACCTTTAGAATCAAAAGTTCATTGTCGTTCTACCCAAGGAAAATCTTCAATTCGTCCCCGAAAATGGCGCCATAAATGTTAGAACTAGAAGTCACCTTCATATTTCATATAAGGCAAGCCCAATACCGATCAGTTTATACAGTAAATGTAAATGAATGTTAGGTGATCAAATGGAGAGGACTCAATGATAATAACGTTCTAACTCAGAAAACTAGACTAGCATGCATAAGCAATTGAGGTTTGGAATCAACTTCAGTCAGTAATTTGGAGTAAGGGTGAATAGAGGGAAGACTTTGGTGAGGAGAGTGTAGAGGTCTGTTGTGGACATCAGGTGTTTCAGTAGCCTAAGGAGGAAAAACTTAAACGCAAGATCCTCTTGAATTCAAATTTCAAAGAAACTGAAAGAAATTATAAGAGCATTATAATCAAACATTCATCATAATACAATCACAACAATCCATGTGAATCAATCATCCATGAACTCTCTCAATATCAAAGGCAAATAAGATGGAGCAAGAAAGCTAACTTAGATTAACCAAGATGTCTCAAAAAACCAATACATAACCAGAGAACCAGTGTTCTTCATAAAAATATTACAATAGCAGGGAGCCTAGCTCAACCATTCAACCTTTACCCTGTATCAAAATGATTCCTATATACTCAAAAATATTCACCACTACCAGCAGAGGTGTGCTCAAGCTTATCGTCCAATGCCATACGTCTGTGTCTTCTCGGTCAAATTGTGCATGCAGTCTTCTCTGTCAGACACAAGCTCTGCTCTCCCAGTCCTTTCTGGCTTTCCATTTATTCAGTGAGATGAGGTTTCAACTGCTACCTCACTTCATTAACTGCCTTTTCTCAGGATTTAAAGGCAACTTAATCCCTACGGGGCGGCCACACGCTGCTCTCGGATAGGATGCTATATAAACATGTAATTGTGGGGCCACTCAAAGGTGGTTTGGGTTCACACTGCTTTTGAGCCTACAATCCACCACCTTTTTCCACATAGTCCTTTTGCCAAACCACGGTTTCAATTGCGGGACCGCTCAAGAAAATTATCGCACGAGCACGTCGCGTCCCTGCAATGGACTGTGGCCATCGATCTTGTGATCTTGGGCGAGGATTTACGATCAATGGCTCAAATTTTCCCTCTTCAGATCAATGGATCATATCTTCCCTTTTTGAATAGAAGATCGAGGTCTGCTTCGGGACTTTGGGCTTCAACCTTTCTCATGGCGCTATACTTTGTGCAATTTTGAAATCCCGAATACCCAGGGGCCGTTAATCTGGAATGCTCCTGGAATCTCCACTATTGACAAAATTCAACCTGTCTGTTTGTATTTTAAGCCTGAAATGAGCTGCTCTGCATGTTGCACTTGGACACTTCATGTGCAGACCACGAACTTGGACGACCTGCTGCCCTTGACAACGATATGTGATAACATCTTGTATTAGGAGTATATCAGGGTCTTCCATTTTGATGCAATTTCAGAGAATCCTTTGTTTCGATCTTCCATTTAGGCCTTTGATATTTCAGGTGAGGATCTTCATAGTTAATAGTTTGGTGGGTGGGAGAAGGAGCTCTCTGAGAGCCTCTGAATTTGTCCCAAGTTGATCATATAGTTTCTCGCCTCCTTTATTAGTTGATGAGCCGATTTTCTACCCCGTCACTTGTTTTCTTTTGGGTGTTTTCTTGGATCTTGGTTTGGGTCTGTGTTGATCCCCAACTTGGATGTAGCCCCTACTAATGAGTCCAGAAATACTTTATGAACTTTCCTGAGTTGTTCCTCTGGTAAGGTTTGGAGATCCTTCTTATTAAGTGCTTCTTCTAACCTGTCTAGGTCAATTTCTGCTAGGTCCTACTCATCCATTTCCATGACTGTGTCTTCCTCTCTTTCTGGTTCTTTCCCTGAGACTGGGTGAGTCTGTGGCTCTGCTTGGTTTGCTAGGGTTTGATACTCTTGTGACGAATGATCTTCCTTGTGCTTGCTGGGATCTTTCTCCGCAATCTTGTGGGGGTTTTCCACCTCTTCTACCTCTGGAAGGCAGTTAAGGGCTTCAAATGAATTATTATTTGGGTTCTTTCTTCCATTGATGGTTGTGGGCTTCTTCTGTGCTTGTCTCCTTCGATTTTGAACCTGGGTAAATCCTTCCTTTGGTTTCTTTTCAACTATCTTCTTGGGGGGGGAAATTAAGAGGGCAGTCTCTGAAAAGGTGTCCATGTTCACGGCATTTTCGACATCTGAAAGGGATGTGTTCATAGTCTATGGTTTGGGCCCATTCCTCATCTTGGCATTCTAGGGTAACTGTGCCTGGCAGAGATTTAGAGGTGTTCATATAGACACATATCCTTGCATAAGAGGTGTATTTTCTCTGTTTGGTAGCTTTGGAAGATTTGACATATTTACCCAAGGTATTGCCTATGCTCGGTAAAATTTCCTCTAACCAGAACTCTTGAGGTAGGGAATAGAGGCGAATATATATCGGTGCGTATGCAAAGTTTTTCTTTTCTAGGCAGAAGCAGTCTATCCAGAAACATAGGTAAAGGCCAACCGAGTTGTAGAAATACAGCCCCCCTTCAAATATCATGTCCTTGTCCTCCAGGTTGTAGAATATTACTGTAAAGAATCCTTTGGAGCTTAGTTGGAGCTCATAGTCTCCCTTGGGGTTCCACCACACCTTGATCTAGAAAGCTAGGTCCTTTTCTGAGGGCCAGAGACCTAGGAATTTTCCTATGAGGGCATGGTCTCTCATGAGCTGCGTATGCTCCCCTATTATGGTGGTTTTGATTATGTACCTGGGCGCAACCAAGGCTTGGGGGATACATTTGTTGGGTATCCAAACCTGAGTTGCTTTTGGATGCGAGGACTCAGCATCCATGTTCGATTCTTTGCTTACATCCATTTCTTCTTGCAGATATTGGTCTCATAAGTGCAATGGCGGCTCAAAGGACGGACAACGTGATCATGATTTCTCCGGATCATTTGCGGTGATGTTACCGTAAGAGGGGGATTTCACCCCCCCTTCTGTTCCCATTATTCTATGGTGGCCAGTGCCGGGGAGCAGGAGCAGTGGTGGTTCAACGCGTACAAAGGAGGTCAGACGTGATCAGGGTGGGAGGGAAGCTGGAGCATGTAAACCCTAAACTTTGCATAGCTTCAGGAGGAAACACTGATCTAAGCCCCATTTCTCATCATTTTTTGAGTTAAATTATGTCAATATTATTTAAAAGATTATAGAGATTTTTAATTTACCATACATTGTATTTTTTTGACAAAATCAATTAGAATCTTTATTCCTTTTAAACATTGACGAGGAATCATTATACTTCAAATAAGTCTTATGACATGCTTGGGGGCATTACCTAGTGTGTATCTCTCTCCCATGACATAAATATAGAAACCACTCTTCCAAATCCAATCCCCATGCCCATTTTCAAAGTTGTTATTGACATATTTTCATCCACACGACTTAGCCATCCTACTCTTACATTACTACTCTTACTAGCATTATCATTTTCTCTTGCTTGTCTTTCATTTTCTTTGCATGAATCTAAAGGACAACCCCATAAACACTTGTTGTTTTGAAATGAAGATACATCAAAAGTGGAAAATCGTGTTCCTGTTGGAATTTTCCCACGAGATTGTTTGATGAAACATCCAGAATGGCCACTTCATGTAATTTAAAGAGATCTTCAAGAATTTGTCCACTCAAATTGTTTTTCGCAAGTCCAACTGCTCCAAAGTATATATCTAACTAAGCGATGCAGGTATTTGCCCTTCCAATTGATTCAAAGATAAATTCAACAATCGTAAGTGACACATATTGCCTATGCTTGTAGGGATTTCTCTTATAAGATTATTGTAAGACAAATCAAATATAGTGATTGTAGACGAGAGATATGATGAGTATATTCTCTTCCTTTAATGTCAATTTCCATTTCATCAAATAATTTAGTATCATTTGACACATTTGCAAATCCAAAGAGCCTTTCAAGATGCGTTGGTATTCTTCCACTAAATTTGTTGTTGGATAAATCCATCACATGCAACTTGGTGATATTTGTGATGTGCGGAGGAATACAATCATGTAGATTATTGTAACCAAGGCTTAAAACTCTTATATCATGAAAAAATGTGATGTAAAAAGGAAGCTCACCTGTGAATCCATTTTTCCTTAAATCAAGTAGTTGAAGTTGTGTACAGTTGGCCAAAGATGCGGGCATTGTCCCACAAAAGTTATTAGAATGAGCAAAGAA
>JASDQU011245260.1:44194-58925 GCA_032191745.1 Picea mariana
AGGTACTTTAGTTTCTGTAGCAGGCGCAATTGCAATGGAATTGTGTCTCAGATCCAGTAGTCGCAACGCTTTAAGCTGACCGAACTCAGGTGGAATTCTTCGAGCTAAACAATTAGCAGAAAGATTGAAAGTACACAGTAAAGAGAGATTGCCAAGAGACTGCGAAAGGGTACCTATGTTTTCGCCTTTAATGCTGCTGCCAACCTATTTCTTCGCCTGTATAACCGACTTCAGTCCAGTCAATCTCTCTTTCTCTGTAATTGCAACTCTATTGCCTTCCTTCGTTTTTTCCATTTCTTTCTCACTCCGCCTCATAGGGTTTGAAAGACGTGCTCCTTCTTTCGTTTTTTCCATATCTTTCTCACTCCACCTCATAGGGTTTGAAAGACGTGCTCGTTTTTTTGGTTTTATTCGACAAAATTCCGTCATTTTTACGGCACAATAAAGTCAAGTCAATATTGACGGTTAACAAGTTTGGAAGAACGTAGTCTGTCAATACTGCAATTCTCTCTATTGAAGAAAACCCTATGTCCACTCATGTCAAGTCAATATACTTATTTCTATGCAAATGCTTTGCAATTTCCTACTCCTATGCCCAATCATGTCAAGTCAATACACTCATTTCTCTGTAATTGCCTTAACAATTTCCTTGTCTGTAATGGCCTTTAGTCTTTCGTTTTTCCAGCGTGTTTATATGACAGCTATTTTCTCTCACCATCTCACAATTACCCGACTCCCGACATGTTTATTTGAAAGCTGTTTTCTCTCACAACTACCTGACTTTTTAGGAGAGATGTTATATTTATTATATGTTATCACAATCACTTGGATTAAGGGATGTCATCTCCACGCCAACATGCCTAAACTTCAAATATTCTAGTATGCACACTAACATATATAACACAAATAAACTTTTATGATCGTATACTAATATGAGTAATAAAAATAAATAAATAAATTATATATATATTAATATTATTGTATTGTGGATTAATCTTAGAGTATTCTTTAACATGTAGGAAGTCCACATTTTTATATTTGAGTTGGTTTTTCACTTAGCAACTTCTTATTATTATGATCTCCCATCTCAGCAATGGCGACCCCCACTAATGGAGAAGTCGCCTCCTCTTACCAAAACATAGTGGCTGGTAGTAGTCGGTAGACATAAATTCTCGCTCGTACCCCTGACTCCACAAGTTCTCTCAATGCAATGGACACAAAACAGACAAAGGGGAACAAGGAAACCCCGCCAAGTCTGAATCCCATCCCAGGATAGGACCCGCAGACCCAAAAAGCTGACAAGAAAAGCTAATCATCCTTCATCCCACAGGCAAAGGATTATGAGCACATTCTCTTTCGCTGTCGAAAATTCCATGCTCATGGGAACTGTTAGCACCGCAATTTTTCTTTCCATTTAGAGTCGGTTTTAGTCGGGGTATGGCCCATGTGCCCAAACATGTGAAGTCGGGTACGTAGCACTGTCGGGGTCAAAGTCAGTGAGTGGCCAGTTGGCCCTTGGAAATGGGAAGGGGTGTCAGAGTCAAAACATGCGTAAGTGGTACGGGTATGTATTTTCCAAAGAATCAAGTCCTATTAAGAAATCAGTCTCTACGTGCCCAAGGTCGAGTCAAGTAGTTAATGGAAGTCGCATCAACAAGTGCAGCAGCTATTATCAGTTCATCATGAAGGCCGAGAGAATGAAAAATCGTAGTGTTTGTATCATGCATGCAATGCAAACCTCATCGCCCATGTTCTACACACGGGCATGTGCCATGGAAAATATGCAATTCGATTCAGAACATCTCGTCGCCATGAATTCACTGTTCTCCGGCACAATTCCTCGTTCTGCCCAACCTGTTATAAATTTCAAATGCTCGACACCCATTTTAGTCGTGAAACCAGGTCCGCACTCCGTTTGCAATTTCCCTTGCCAGTCCAGATTGATCAAAGTCCCCCCCTGTGCATTTGTCGGATATACACCGCACGCAGAATACATATTGGTCGCGCCATGGCGACCTCCCAAAACATAAGGAAAGGCACGTGAAGCAGCAAAATTGCCATGTCCAAGCCCCAAAACAACTGGGAGTTGTTCTCACCCGCAACAGGCATTCGCAAGGACATGAAAGGAGTTGTCCCTTCACCCACCGAAACCATCATACCAAGCTGCGCAGAACCTGAAGCGGAAAGTATTACACAGGGAGGAAAGACAGTAGAAGCCCCATCTCCCCAACAACAAATACCTCAGAGAAGGGGTATACCAAGGAAGAACAAGGAAGCTGGGGAAGCTCGAGTTTCAGAAGAGCAGCGTGCCAGATCGGTGGCTGAAAATATACTCATGTGCGTCATCCAGCTAGAGCCTGCTGGAGGATCGAGCCGAGAAAGCGGGAGCAGAACAAGGGGTTGGATACCACAGGAGTGAATGATCAAGAGCCATCTCAACAATTAAAGCATGTAAAGTTGACTATCGTTGAACTCTACCAAAAGAACATGGAGTTGAGGCGACAACTAGCGACAAAGACTACAGAAGCATCAGTGGCACAAGGTCGCGAAGGGAATGTGGCATGGTTAAAAAGAAATCTTAGAGAGGCGCAAGACACCATTGTACAACTGCGCGAAGCACAGACGCTATCAGAGGAAAGGCATACAAAGAATTCCCAGGAATGCAAAGTGACCGAGAAGGAAGCCCACGCGGCTCTTGCCAACACGCAGAAAAAACAAGTTTAGCTGGTGTTAGTCTTTGCATCCGCAAATAGAAGGAAAATCTTGGCAATTTTGAAGGACACGTTTCCCTAAATCACTCTATCATTTTGATAACGTCTGTGAAAATCAAACAACCACTTGCTGCGCACATTTTTCCTAGCAAATGAGCGCGTGACAGAAATAAAAGTTGTTATAGTAGAGAGCAAGTTTCTGACAGACACCTGTCTGCTCAGATATCCGATCGAAGGGAAACACCGACACATCTTTTCCTCATATCTAGACCTGACCGATGATCAGATCCTCGTTGCAAATTTGCAAACAATCATGTTGTAAACAGACGAGATTATTGTCTATTTTTGGAAAGCATCATGTGAAGAGTCTCTAAATGCATATTGCTCAGTTTCCTAGTTTTTAGGGCTAGCAGTTAGAAAGCAGGGTAGCCCAAGCGGTGCTCTCGTTTATATATTTCATATTTTCGATGTAAGTCAGGTTGGTTGGAAAAATTGGTATAGATAGTAGCTATTATATGTAATTTGAGTTCGACGGAAACTTAATGCAAAAGTCCTGTAACTTGATGTGAAGATTCTAATTGTAGCAGTTGAATGTGTTTTTTCCCCTTTCTTGCGTATGTGCTTCCTGTTATCTTATTCATATCTTTTTCTGTCTATTTCGGAATGAATTATCGAACCCGTGGATTATCTGCACAATGCCCCTTGCTCACGCCACTTAGAAAAAACGTTTTATTCTGAAAGCTAACTCTGAATTTGCCCACAGCGGTGCTCCGAGTTACTTCCTATAATTTATGTCTGCCACACATTATTATTTTTCACTAAATTCTGTTGCTCTCTTAGCCTTCATCCTCTCAAGTTCAATCATCGTGTCATTTGTTTATGTTGTTTGCTCGAATCGACTCCATAACCCACCGTCCTATTTTCTTGTGCCAATATAACCAAAAACCATTATATCAAAGGTGTTAAATCTAGCCATTGCTTTAAAGGGGATATCCCACGCTGAGACTATGTCTCCCGAGAGAGCCCTCTCCAGAGCTGAAGGGCTAGTTTCGGGTCTCAAATTTGGTTGAAACAACTACCTTTGTCGTCTGTTTATCAGCCGAACAGATTTACGGAGTACTTACATTTTGGCGTCGTTGTCGGAGATGAAATTGAATAATTTTTTCCTGGGAAGAATGACAAAGTTGTAGTTTTGGCCCCTGAGTGTAACAGAGGGACAAACATTTATTATTTGGCTGAAACCCTTACCCTGGCTACTCCAGTCAAAAATACCAGTAGCACCAAGTAGCGCAGTTCAGGAACCCTGGCTCCGAAGACGATCTATACCAGAGCTAATCCTAACCCAAACCCTGAAGAGCCTATGTACGACCCCAAGAAACTTCTGTGCAGGACTAGAGAGAAAGCGCCGGATCTATTCTATTACATGGACAGGAGCCTGTCCTTACCCAAAGACAACGCACAAAGCATTGACGACCTTGTGTTTGACGAAACTTTCGAGCAAACCCTTTTCAGGTCTAAGTCGGAAACCAGCTTGGACGAGAGAGCTTTTGACCAAAAGAGATTCCAAGCCTTGATATCCAATAATATCCCTCAAGTACGCAATCCTCCTAGATTCATGGCTGCTAGATTAGCCCCACTCATCCTGCCAGCTTAACTGCATGACCTACCTCAAAATTACAACCAGAGGATTAAGCTCTATGATGTTGAGGTAAACGTTTCAGCCCAAAAGCATCTAGATTGGTTCAACGATTTCGTCGACCTAGAGGAGGTAGACTATGTGGACGCTAAAATGAGATTGTTCACGTAGCGTTTTGTGGGGGAAGTGAGGAAATGGTTCAAATCCCTCCCATCAACAAGCACTCGGGATTTTGCTACGCTCGAGACATCTTTCATTACTAGATGGGGGGACAAGAAGAACCCGTTGCAGCTTTTGATGTAGTACAATAACATGAAGAAGGCATCGGAGGAGACGGTGCATGAATTCTCGGACCTCTTCTTGAAAGTTTATAACTCGATCTCTACAGAGGTTCAACCACCCCCTAGAGCCCCGCAGTTGCGATACACAAACTATTTCGACAACGATTTCGCCCTGTTGCTGAGAGAAAGAAGATCAACAAACCTAGACGCTACAATGAGTAACACTATCGAGGTCGAAGTAAACATGATGGCGCCAGGGAAGATAAAGCAAAGATGCAACAAAGGAGATAAGAATCCTCAAGGAGATGCACAACCATTGACATCTCAGTCCTCAAATGAAAAGTTCAACCTGATGATGAAGATGATGGAGAAAATGATGGAAATAATGTCCATGGGAACTAGACCTGCTGCCTGAGAAAAGAACGACCCCCAGCATAGAAATCAAAACCTCAGAAGGGGTCAAGTTCCTATAATCAGACAAAGGGAACCAAGGGAACATAAAGATCAAGGCGACCAACAGACAAGACCTCCATTCCAAAATAACTATGCGAACAAAGACTTCGATCAGATGTTCGAATACCAAATACATTGTTGCGACGACAAGAACCCATGTGTTTTTTTGACAAAGGGTGAACATGATCGGTACATGATCCAGAGCAACGGTTTCATGCTAGAAACAGACGATGATATGATATTTGAAACGAATGATGCACTATCCCGGGAGACAAAAGATTTCAAAAAGGGCTATCAGAATGCCATCATGAAGTTCCAGAAGAAATATAACCTCAAGAGCAAGGATGCATCTGCCGAGCCGCAGCAAACAAACCCCATAAGGAAAACTCCGACAGACACCCCTTCAAGCCGATAGAAGCCAGACAACCCGTCCAAGGATGCAGCTAAAAAGACGAAGTCAAAGAAGGAGGCCCCGAGGAAAGCATTGGAAGCAAGTCGGGAAGTGCACGGGAAAGAGGTAGAGAAAGTTTGTCCCCCCTTTAACTTTGAGCAAGAAATGGATAAAATCAAAATCTTCATCCCTTTCAACGAACTTATCATAAAGGGAGAGTATCGGGAGTAGATTATCAAAATGTTGAAAATGGGAGGGACCCCCGATACTTTGAACGTACAAGACGATCACCCTACTATTTTGTTTGGTTCGTGCATTGACGAGACCAGTGATATCGAGGACGTTCCTTCGTTCTATGTCGGTCTGAAAGTCCATGACATGACCCTACATAACGCCATGCTAGATTTCAGCACGTCGCATAATCTCATGCCAAAGGTGATCATGGATGAATTGGATTTGGATATCACAAGGCCATACAAGGACCTCTTCTCTTTTGATTCGAGGAAGGTCAAATGTTTGGGTCTCATCAAAGATTTAGTTGTGTTGCTGGCCCAAATTCCTTCGAAGAACATGGTTATAAAGGTGGTTGTGGTGGACATACCCCCAAAGTTTGGCATGTTGCTATCCAAGTCATGGGCTATGAAGTTGAAGGGGACTTTGCAGATGGACATGTCGTACGCCACCATTCCTATTTTTGGCCAAGATAGATGGTTGTACAAAGAAGTGTTGATGAAGTATATGGTAAGCAGTAAAATGAAGCCTAATAACCATCCCATTTACTCCATCAACACTGAGATCGGTTCCTCCATATTATACAATGAACTGAGTTTTGAAGAGGAGGAGCCGACAAAAATTGCGACGACCGATGAAGAGATCACGCATCAAGCAACATAGTGCACCGATCCAGAGAACCGGGTGGAAAACAAGGTTTGGAAGATGAATTTCGATGGCGTGGTCAGTAGGGAAGGAACAGACGTTGGCGTATGGATAAGCCCTCCCGAGGTGGGCACGAAGTTGTGCTCGTACAAACTTGCATTCCAATGCACAAACAACATGGCCGAGTACGAAGCACTGATCTTGGGTTTGAAAATTTTGAAAGAACTCAGCGCAAAGAGGATAATAGTGCAGGGGGAACTCAAGTTGATTGTAAACCAGGTGAAGGGCATATATCAATCCAAACACCCTAGGCTGAGAGCATACAAAAATTTGGCGCTGGACCTCCTCGAAGAGTTTGCAGAGTATGATCTATTTTCTATCCCAAGGGAGAAAAATCAGATCATCGATGCGTTGGCCACATCGGCCTCAGTTTTCAAAATACCCATCTCCCCAAACAAAAAGGGTGAAATCGAAGTCAAGCACAGGCCGACAGTGCCTGATAATATCAAACATTGGCAAGTGTTTGACGACGAAAAACAGGTGGAGATATTCCTCCTAATGAGTGTCGAGTTCGCTAATACAAACATTGATGAGGAATGCTACTGCGATGTAGATGAGAGCACGGATGCACGCAGTAACGACGACTTTCCAAAACCAGATTGCGAGAAGGGACATAATCCAACTGAAAAATAACATCATTCCAAAGGAGTTAGTGCCGCTAGAAAAGTTTTTCGATGAGAATGACATGGCTAAAAACCCCAAGATCACTGCAAGTGCAGAAGACGTGGAATACTGCAACATCGGGACTAAGGAAAACCCAAAGATGATCAAGTTATAAAAAATGCTCAGTCCAAAGGTCAAGCAAGACTACGTCAAATTCATGAAGGATTTCCCCGACGTGTTCACGTGGAGCTACGATGATTTGAATATGTATGACACTAAAGTGATCCAGCACATCATCCCTCTCAAAGAAGACTAGAAGCCATTCAAACAGAAGCTTAGACGAATAAATCCCCTATTACTGCTGTTGATCGAAAAGGAGGTAAAGAAACTCTTTGAAGCTAATATTATCGTCTCTTTACGGTTTTCGAAGTGGGTAGCCAATTTGGTGCCCATAAGAAAGAAGAGCGGCGAGATAAGGCTGTGTGTAGACTTCTAAAACTTAAACAAAGTGTCTCTCAAGGATCACTTACCCCTTCCTAAAATGGACTATATCCTGCAGAAAGTGGTGGGGTCCCAGAAGATGTCCATGCTAGATGGTTTTTCAGGGTATAATCAGATCATGGTCCACCTAGATGACAGAGAGAAAACAACTTTCAAAATTTTGTGGGGAACATTCATGTATGCCAAGATGCCTTTTGGACTGATGAACGTTGGGGCCACTTTCCAAAGGGCAATGGACATCGTGTTGCCGACAAAAAAGACAAGTACATTGTGATCTATCTGGATGACATCGCAGTGTACTCTGCCTCCGACACCTCGAGCATATGAAGAAATTTTTCCAGAAGTGCAGGAAGTTCAACATATCGCTAAACCCAAAGAAATCAAATTTCGGGGTGGAAGAAGGGAATCTATTGGGACACATTATCTCGAAGGAAGGCATTAAGATAGACCCCAACAGAGTTGAAGGAATCTTGAAGATCAACACTCCCCGTAGTAAAAAAGAAGTGAAATCCTTCCTGGGAAAGGTAAATTTTTTGAGGAGATTCATCTCGAACCTGGCAGAGATCATAAATCATATCACCTGTATTCTCATGAAAGGGAACTAGATCAAGTGGAACCAGGATGACAAGAAATCATTTGAAGATATCAAGATCGTGTTGACTAAGGCTCCCATGTTAGCTAGCCCAGACTTCACGAAGGACTTCATCCTATTTTCGTTCGCCTTAGAGCATACTATTGCTAGTGTGTTGTTGCAGAAAGACAAGCAAAAATTTGAGAAACCCATAGACTATTTCAGCAAGACGTTGAGGGATTCCCCACTAAGGTATGACATTATGGAAAAACACACATATGCCTTAGTGAAGGCTTTGAAGGAGTTCAGGAAATACATATTGCATTCTCATATTATCGCCTATGTACCCAACAACTCAGTGAAGGACATATTGACTCAGCCTGACTCTGAAGGGAGGAGAGGCAAGTGGATAACAACCATGCTAGAATATGACCTAGAAATGAAGTCGACGAAACTAATTAAAGATCAGGGCATTGCAAAGCTAATGGCACAGTCAGAATGCGACGCTGTGGGAATGAATTTCATATCCGATCTGCCAGATAACCCTTATGAAGACACAACCGCACATGCCTCTCATAAGTTCTTTGATTCGTCATGGTATGCAGACATCATCTATGTGCTGCAAAATATTTAGGCCACTCCAGGCATAAGTAAGACCAAAGCCCATTTTCTGAAGCTTAAAGCGGTTAAGTTCTGCATCCTGGATAACTCACTCTACTGGAAAGATCCTGGGGGAATATTGTTCAGCTGTCTGCTGGAGGATGGCGTGAAGTGAGCCATAGGATAATTTCAAAAGGGTAATTACAGAGGGCACCACTACTAGAAAACCACCATGCAAAAAATCCTGAGAGCGGGGTACTATTGGCCCACGATTTTCACTGATGTGTACAAAGAGGTTTCCAGTTGTCACAAGTGTCAGATTTTTTATGAGAGAAGAAAGCTGCAACCCTTGCTACTGAAGCCAATCTCAGTTGAAGCACCTTTCATGCAGTGGGGTCTAGATTTCATAGGAGAGATAAATCCACCATCCTCCACGCAGCACAAATGGATACTCACAACCACTGATTATTTCATGAAATGGATCGAACCGATCCCCACTAAGCAGGCCACCGATGTAGTCATCATCCAATTTCTGGAGACAAACATTTTTTTGAGATTTGGGTGCCCTATCAAGATCATAACAGACAACACGATCGTGTTCAAGTCCAAGAGGATGGAGAAGTTTTGTCAGGATTGCAACATAACCCTGAGGTATTCTATGACATATTACCCACAAGGAAATGGGTTAGCAGAGTCATCAAACAAAAGACTAACTAGGATCATCAAAATACTCCCAGAAGGCAATAAAAAATCTTGGCATAAAAATCTCATCTATGCATTGTGGGCAGACTGGGTTACCACTAAGAAGTCCATCTCAACGTCTCCTTTTCAGATTGTATTCGACGCGGACGCGATTTTCCCTACCACATTGGGATTGCACATCAGAAAGTTATTGCAGGAGTAGGAGGTAGAACCAGATGATGCACAGAGGAGAATAAATAAGCTGATCCATCCACAACAGATGAGGGAACATGTGTATAACCGATCACAGCTCCACCAGGAAAGGATGAAGAAAACCTTCGACAAGTATTCCAAGAGCAAGGAATTTTAGGTGGGGGAGCTGGTGCTGAGATGGGACGCGAGAAATGAAGATAAGGGAAAGCATGGAAAATTTGACAATCTTTGGACAGGTCCATTCAGAGTCAGCTCGCATTGCGGGGGAAACACTTACTTTCTAGAAGGAGAAAATGCAGAATGCCTTGGTTGGGGGCCTGTAAAAGGCAGGTTCCTCAAACGCTATCTGATGAAATAAATTCCATTTAAGTCACAAGTCATTGTAAATAGTCATTTTATTTTGTGTCGAGTGAGTAGGTCAGTAGAAGATTGAAGCCCAAAGTGAAGGCCCTAAGTTTATGCTGAAGTTTTAGAAGTTAGGTCGATAGGTTTAGTTTGTTTTTTGTCTATCATTTTTTCAGTATCTGAAAGTCGAATAAATCCCAATGATCAGGCACCTGGTCTATCGTTCTTTTCTACCTCACGGGGAGGATAACATCCTCGTTGGATCCAACTGTTAGCGCCGCCAATTTCTTTCCATTCAGAGTTGGTTTTAGTCGGGGTATGGATCATGCACCCAAACATGTGAAGTCGGGTACATAGCACTGTAGGGGTCAAAGTCAGCGAGTGGCCAGTTGGCCCTTAGAAACGGGAAGGGGTGTCAGAGTTGAAACATGCATAAGTGGTACAGGTATGTCTTTTCTAAAGAATCAAGTCTTGTTAGGAAATCAGTCTCTACATGCCCCAGGTCGAGTCAAGTAGTTAATGGAAGTCACATCAGCAAGTGCAACAATTATTGTCAACTCATCATGAAGTCTGAGGGAATGAAAAATCACAGCATTCGTATCATGCATGCCCTGCAAACCTCATCGCATGTGTTCTACATGTGGGGATGTGGCATGGAAAATATGCAATTCGATTCAGAACATCCCATCGCCATGAATTCACTGTTCTTCAACATTTTTCCTCCTTCTTCCCAACCTATTATAAATTTCATATGCTCGGCACCCTTTCAGTCGTGAAACTAGGTCCGCTCTTCATTTGCAATTTCCCTTGCCAGTCCAGATTGATCAAACTCCCCCCCCTGTGCATTTTCCGGATACATCGCACGTAGAATACATACTGGTCGCACCATGGTGACCTCCCAAAACATAAGGAAAGGCAAGCGGAGCAACAAAATTCCCAGGTCCCAGCCCCAAAATGACTAGGAGTTGTTCTCACCTGCAATAGGCATTCCCAAGGATGTGAAAGGAGTTGTCCCTTCACCCACAGAAATGATCATACCAAGTCGTACGGAACCTGAAGCAAAAAGTCTTGCATAGGGAGGAAAGACAGTAGAATCCCCATCTCCCCAACAACAAATACCTCGGAGAAGGGGCAAGCCAAGGAAGAACACAGACGTTGGGGAATCCCGAGTTTCATAAGAGAAGCATGCCAGATCAGTGGCTAAAAAGCTACTCATGCGTTCCATCTGACTGGAGCCTGTTGGAGGATCCAGCCGAGAAAGAGGGAGCAGAACAAGGGGAATGGATACCACAGGAGTGAATGATCAAGAGCCATCTCAACAATTGAAGTAGGTAAAGCTGGCTATCGTTGAACTCTAATAGGAGAACAAGGAGTTGAGGTGGCAGCTAGTGACAAAGACTACGAAAGCGTCAGTGGTGCAAGGTCGTGAAGAGAATGTGGCATGGTTAAAAAGACAGCTCAGAGAGGCACAAGGCACCATTGTACAGCTGCAGGAAGCACATAGGCTGTCAGAGGAAAGGCATACAAAGCATTCCAGGGAATGCTAAGCATTCAAGAAGGACACCTGCATGGCTCTCGCCAACACGCAAAAGAAAACAAGTTTAGCTGGTGTTCGTCTCTGCATCTGCAAACAAAAGGGAAATCTTGGCAGTTTTGAAGGACACATTTCCCTAAAGAACTCTATCATTTTGATAACGACTGTGAAAATCAAACAACCACTTGTCACGCACATTTTTCCTAGCGAATGATCACGTGACAGAAATCAAATCCATTATAGCAGAGAGCGAGTTTCTGACAGACACCTGTCCACTCAGATATCCGATCGAAGGGAAACACTAACACACCTTTTCCTCATATATAGACCTGATTGATGATCAGATCCTCGTGGTGAATTTGTGAACAATCATGTTATAAACAGACGAGATTATTGTCTATTTTTGGAAAGCATCATGCGAAGAGTCTCTAAACGCATATTTCTCAGTTTCCTAGTTTTTAGGGCTAGCAGTTAGAAAGCAGGGTAGCCCAAGCGATGCCCTCGTTTATATATTTCATATTTTCGATGTAAGCCAGGTTGGTTGGAAATATTGGTATATACAGTAGCTATTGTATGTAATTTGAGTTCGACGGAAACTTAATGCAAAAGTATTGTAACTTGATGTGAAGATTCTAATTGTAGCAGTTGGATGTATTGTTTTCCCTTTCTTGCATATGTGCTTCCTGTTATCTTATTCATATATTTTTCTATCTATTTCGGAATGAATTATCGAACTTGTGGATTCACCGCGCAGCGCCCCTTGTTCATGCCACTTAGAGAAAACATTTTCTTCTGAAAGCTAACTTCGAATTTGCCTGCAGTGGTGCTTAGAGTTACTTCCTGTAATTTCTGTCCACCACACATTATTATTTTGCACTGAAGACTGTTTCTCACTTAGCCTTCATCCTATCAAGTTTAGCCACCAAGTCATTTGTTTCTGTTGCTTCCTCGAATCAACTCCATAGCCCACCATCCTATTTTCTTGCGCCAATATAACCATAAACCATTATATTAAAGGTGTTAAATCTAGCCACTGCTTTAAAGGCCATATCCCACGCTGAGACTGTGTCTCCCTAGAGAGCCCTATCCATATCTGAAGGGCTAGTTTCGAGTCTCAAAGTTGGTTGAAACAGTTACCTTCGTCATCTGTTTATCAACTGAACAGATTTATAGAGTGATAACATGAACCTTTTCCAAGAATTCCCCATGAATAGGCAATTTGAGCCCACACCCCACTCAAAGAAATATGAGGAAGGATTCGAAAAAGTCCAGACTAAACGTAAAGCCCAAAAAGAAATCACCACCTAGCCCAACCCAAAAGGACCTCGCATCAGCAATAGTTTTGAATCCCTCACCCACCTTCTTGAGAAAAAATCCCCAGATCCAACTCCCTCGGTTAAAACCCAACAAATTTCCAAACCCAGGTTGGAACAAACCCCTTCGATTCAAAGTGCCTCTACCCCTCCCATTCCAGACCCCCAACCCAAAAACCAATATGAACCAATGATCCCATCTGACTCCCCAAAGGTAGAACAAGATGATCTAGAAGACATGGATCTAGAAGAGTTAGATCTGCAATGTATAACAACAACATGCGAATGAAAAGAGGAACACTCAATACCAGATCAACAAATAAGATTACTGCAAAGTTCTTTGATCAAATCGAGGAACACAGAGAAGGGAGCAACGACAGAAAAAGGTAAGAACACTAGATCTTCTTCTCTAGGAATTAAAAACAACTCCAGCAAAGACATTATCAAGGCACCCAAAGATGACAAAAAAAGATGAAGGACCTCCAACAAGAAACTCTTACAAGAACTGGGAGAACTCCTTCTAAACTACAAGCTCCTTCATTATTACAAAAATCTCATGTAAGAGCTGTAGCAGAACAGAACAACCGCCATCAATAGGATTTCTCAAAATATCCCTAAATTGGTAAATGAAAACCACGATGAAGCTCCGATGAGGCCAATTACACTAGAAGAGGTAGAGAATTCTCTTTGGGAAATTTTGAAAGGGAAATCTCTGGGACCGGATGGATTCACTATGGAATTCTACGAATCCTGATGGTCTGTAATCAAAATCGAAGTTTGGGAAGCAGTGGAAGACTCCAAAAGAATCAAAAAGGTCCTCCCATTGTTCAACGCCACCTTCCTTTCCCTCATCCCCAAAGAGGAGAAGGTCGAAACCCCCCATAAATTACACCCTATCTCCCTTTGTAATTTCATCTATAAACTCATTTCCAAAATCATTGCGAATAGATTGAAATCCCTTCTCCCCTCCCTCATCTCCCTAGAGCAGTTGGGCTATGTAGAAGGAAGACAAATCCTAGACAACATCATCCTCATGTAAGACCTCCTCCACTCTCTCCACTCCTCCAAGAAGCCTGCAATGCTAATCAAATTAGACCTCTCCAAAGCCTTCGACAGCCTGAACTGGACCTACATCTTTCATATTTTTGCAGTGTTTGGGTTTAGTGAAACCTGGATACAATGGATTTCTTCTCTTGTCTCCTCGACCTTCTTTTCTATCTTGATCAATGGCTCCCCCTCCCTGACCTTATCCCTCTCTCCCTTCCTCTTCATTCTAATGGCAGAAGGCTTGGGAAGAACCATCAAAGAAGAAGTGAAGACCAGAAACTGGAAAGGGCTCTCTCTACATGGAGAAGAATCCCCAGCCTCCCATCAACAATTTGTATATGACAACATGCTAATGGCTTATCCAACTGTGAAAGAAGAACTAACAATCAAGCAAGTTCTTAATGAATTCTCTAAAGCCTTATGTATGTACGTCAACAAAGAGAAATCCAATATCTACTTCTTCAACACCCCCGAGCCAATCCAGCGACACCTAACAGGTATCCAAGGGTTCCAACCTAGCAAGATTCCGTCCAACTACCAGGGAGTTCCCCTCACAGGAAAATCCCAAAAGAGGAAAATCTGGGAGGACCTCCTAGACAAGATGGAAAAAAGGTTGGGTAGTTGGGCTTTCCATTCACTCAACATAGTCAATCATCTCATCCGCATCAAAAAGGTCCTTCAATCTCTTCCTATCTATCGTCTCTTAGCTATAGCATCCCCAAAATATATTCTCAGAGAAATGAGGAATCTCGAAAGAAAATTCTTATGGGGGAGCACAAAGACAAAGAAGAAATGGACCCTAGTTGCATGGGAAACAATCTATATTACAAAACTCAAAGGAGGTCTAGGTTTGAGAGATCCAAAAACCCTTAGACACACACTAGGGGAAAATATTTGGTGGCGCTGGCTGACCAA
>JASDQU011245261.1:6071-18965 GCA_032191745.1 Picea mariana
TGAATATAAGTTATCATTTCTTACACTTGAAGAAAGCACCTATGGAATGGTATTGTCCTTAAACTCCAATCGTTATGCTTAAAGATGTGAATACCTTGACGTGGGTGGTTATCCAAAGTTTCTAACAATTTCTGTAACAATCATGCAGACAAAATATTCAGGAGTTTCATCCTTGTTCACACGACATGTAAATTACATGGACCCATACAGGACAACCTATTATCATTATAAATGTCTAATCTTTATGCCTAAAGATTAGATACCTTGACAAATAGGTTGTCATTTCCCAAATTTTTATAATGGGAGTAGACATTGGTTGTCATGAGTTCCCTTGTTAAATCGGTTGCTTCAAATGAGGCAGACGCTTCCTAGTATTTCTATACTTTTTTAATCTGTTTATCTGTGTACCTTCTAAATAATCAACTATATGCACCTTCTAAATAATCAACTATATGGCAGTTGGAATTGATAAGCCCTAGAATATTGTCATGCTTGTATTGTTTCTTTTGGTTTGATAAAATGTGGCTTTCTGAATATTGTCATGCTTGTATTGTTTTTGTTGGTTTGATAAAATGTGGATTTCTGGCCGCATGAGGCACACAAGTGTAATTTCAATAAGATAGAAAATTCTCAGAATAAAAATAAATATTGGTCAAAATATGTTGAAAATTGCTATATATTTTAATGTGTAATTTCTATAATACAACATCTAATACAGAAGATATGGGAAGATATAATGTATAAAGTGAAATTCAAAATTGACATTATGGGGCTTAGTTAGAGTGAGGATCCATAGAGGTGGTTTCCCCATTTTTCTAGTGGTGCTTGCTGAGAAAAATGACAAGATCTTGGCTGAGAAAAACATTGTTGTAGTCTTACAACTTCCTTTTGCTCTCTTCTATGATAGAGGATAGAGAATTTGGTGTGAAGAATTTAGAGAGAAATTGTTGAGAATTTGGTGTGAAGAATTTAAAGAGAAATTGTTGAGAATTTGGTGTGAAGAATTTAGAGAGAAATTGTTATCTTTTAGGGTTACTTAGAAAGCGTTTACACCATGTTTGTGGGTGCTTCATGAGATTTAGGGTACATGGTGTATGATCAGCCCCTATATGGTCCATGATAGATTTGCACATGAGATATGGCTYGTGATGGATTTGCACATTGGATATCACTTAGTGGTTGCTTGACCTCRGTTGGGTGCATTATATTCTTCCCTAGGGCATTGGAGATCTCATGACAATGTTGATGAYATTCTACATGATGKCYACAAGGAGATGGTTACTTGTTTGGAGAATGCCCAAGTTAGGAGGAGGAGCATTTTGCATCCTAGAGGAGGGCATTGGGCCCTAGACAACACATGGTAGTTAGAATGTTTGCATGGAGGCTTGGAGTTGGCTTGGAGATGCCTAGGTTGTGACAATGTTCATGCAGGGGAGTGGACCTGGTGGAGTACATGGCTTGTAGGAGTCTTTGGAGGCTTGTAGGAGCATTGGACACACCTTGTGCAATGCCTTTTCATTTAGAGCCTTGCTTGTGGATGTTATCATCTTATAACTTGACATGTATACCTTTGGAGTTTAATACTTGACATGTGTGAACCTTCATGTGTTATTGTAGATTGCTTGTAAGGGCATTAGCCTGCATATGTATTGTTGGTCTCCCTTACCTCTAGTATATATAGAGGAAGGAGAGAGTCCTTCACACATCGTTCGATTCATAACTTGTTTTGGTTCATTCTTATGAAGAGATGTGATCAAGAGGAGTGCACCACTGCCCCTCTCTCTTGTATATTCTTATGTGCTTGATCTCTCTCTCTCTTGGAGTCAGTCCCTTGGGATTTTGGGATTGCTAAAGCATCTTGAAGACTAGGTTTAGGGTTTTATCCCTTGGAGATTTTGAAATTAGGGTTTTGAGATGAAACCCTAGGTTGAGTAGTGGGATTTACACTTGACATGGAATACTGGATTGACATCTAGTGAATCACCCCCTGGCAATTATAGGGAAACTAACTGAAAAGGTATGTTTTAATAAGAATAAAATCATTTCATAGGTCTGGTAAAATATGCCAAAACAAAAAAAGCAATTTGATCAGCCAAGAATGACGAATGAGACTATTTTCTAAAACTGGTAGTTGATCCAAGTGGCCCAATTGAATAACTCTACCCCAGCCCCAACCAACAATGATCATCAATCTATAAGAAAAAAATCTTCATCAATCGATGACTCACATCCTGTATGTATGTGTATGGGCCTTGTGGTATGTGATCTAACTATGGGATTGTGCTATGAGAAGGTCTCTACAAGGGAATGGATATAAAATGTGCAATGTGGAATCGTGGTATGTTAAGCGCTCTGGTCCTCGTGCGGTAATCGGGCTCAACTAAGGATGGGGTAGCAGTAATTGTGCTATGTGAATGTATTGAACACAATTCCTCTCGGTATTGATGGGCGCACCTAATCAGTTCAGAACCCTCATCAATGAAGTGAAACTCATTAGAGCCATTGTCAATTCCCGGTTCACAAAAGTGCTCCGGTTGGCACATATATAAAGCAACCAACCGTGAATCAAGTGAGCATGAAGATGAAGGGCAAGCACTATTCACCATGCACTAAGAAAATGATTACTTAGTGAAGGTGAATTTGTACCCAAGTACTTTGTCTATATGGTAGGCCATCTTTTAAAAGAATGCACTATAAAAAAAATTAAGAAAAAATGGGTTCAAAAAGGCACCAAGATTGATGTGCTTCAGAGTGATAGTGTTGAGGAAAAAATGGCAGTTCAGCAGTTGGAGAATTTGGATTTGTGCATAGGAATTGAGAAGGCCCATGTGGTTATCGAGAGCTCAACACCTCTTAACAGCTCTAGACTTGAAGATTGGTCACTAAAATATATGGAATAATGGAGAGCCATGCACGAGGATTCTTCACATAACAAAGGGTGCATTAGTTGGACATTGGTGAACAATTGCACTTGTGAGGAATCTAAGTGTTCATATTGGAAGATACAAGAATCCTTTTCAAGTAAGATATTTCTGGACTCTTTATTACCCTCCAAAAATAGTGATAATTCGAGGGAGAATTATGTTGATGAAACCGAGGGTTGTTCTGTTCTAGATGGAAATTTTCCTTACCCTTCCGATGAGAATTACAAAGGATTTGGATAGTCCTGATAATAATTTCTCTCAGGACTTAGGTGGTGAGTTTTTATTGGGAAGGTCCCTATCACTTTTGGGAAAAGTACCATAAAGTTGAAGGGTAAAAACCATTTGCAGAAGATACAATCTCACTATCTAACTTGAGCATTAGTGAGAGGGGGAGAAGGCCATATGACCTTAGATCGAGAAAGACAAAAGCAGTCACAAACTATGCTCCATTGGGGGGTCTATTTTTTTACTTGGATCCAGGACATCCACCACTTTTTGTTGGTAGACCATCAGCTCTTAAAAGGGCTCAAGAAAAAGAAATTCGAGAGGTGAAATAAGGAAAACGATCATTACTACCTGGGGTACTTAGATCCAAGACAACCTCGTCGTTTGTGACCTGATGAAAATATATGGAAGTGGTCGTGAATATATGGAAGTGATCGACTTCCATATATGCGCATTTACAAAAGTTGAATATGCACACTGGCTGGAAGCCGACCACTTCCGTATATGCACGACTTTTGTAAATGGAAGTCGATGTGCATATTCAACTTTTGCAAATGCGCATATGTGGAAGTCGACCACTTCCATATATTTACATATATGGAAGTGGTCTTCTTCTGTATATGTGCATATACAAAAGTGGTCGACTTTCGTATATGTGCATATACGAAAGTTGACCACTTCCAGATATGGGCATATACTTAATCGAGTCGCTTATGTATATGTGCATATACGGAAGTCGACCACTTCCATATATGCACATATACGGAAGCTCTCTTCCAAAATGCGCATATATAGAAGAGAGTATATGCGCATTTTGGCTTCCATAAATGCGCATATACAGAAGCCAAAATGCACATTTTGTAGAATCTCTCTTCCGTAAATGCACATTTTTGTCTTTCGTAAATGCACATATACGGAATACAAAATGCACATATACGAAAGAGAGCTTCCATATATGTGCATTTTCCATATATGCGCATTTTTATTTTGTATATGCACATTTACGAAAGCCAAAATGCACATACACGGAAGCCAAAATGCGCATATAAGGAAGCTCTCTTCCGTATATGCGCATTTTGGCTTCCGTAAATGCTCATATAAGGAAGAGAGCTTCCTTATATGTGCATTTTGTCTTCTGGAAATATGCATATACGGAAGAGAGATTCTGTATATGTGCATTTGGATTCTGTATATGCGCATTTACGGAATTCACCACACATAATACTATATCATACAATGGTAACCATTTGATTTAATATTTCACCATTAAAGTTAAAGACATCGACTTGTAGTTAATGTTGGGCGTAGTTCCAGAGGTCACAATTCCACAGGTCACGGTTCCATAGGTCATAGTTCCATAGGGCGTAGTTCCATAGGTCATAGTTCTAGAGGTCATACTTCCAGAGGGCATAGTTCCAGAGCTCATAGTTCCAAAGGGAGTAGTTCCACAGGTCATAGTTCCACGGGCCACGGTTCCACAATTCATAGTTACAAAGGTCATAGTTCCAGAGGGCGTAGTTCTAGAGGTCATAGTTCCATAGGTCATAGTTCTAGAGTGTGTAGCTCTAGAGGTCACAATTCCACAGGTCACAGTTCCACAGGTCATAGTTCCACAGGTAGTTCTAGAGGGCGTAGCTCCGGAGGTCACAATTCCATAGGTCATAGTTCCACGGGTTATAGTTCCAAAGGGAATAGTTCTAGAGGTCATAGTTCCTGGTCATAGTTCTAGAGGGTGTAGTTCCACAATTCATAGTTCTACAGGTGAAACATATGCCTCCTCTTCAGGAGCATCCTCATACATAGCCATAAAAATATTATTTTTCTTACACTTGTGCCTTGAAAAATATTTTTAATCATAGTTATAGAAAATACCCTTGAGTTGGCATTCAACCATTTCTTCCTAGGCTAATTTCTTGATCTTGAGGGGAGTGGTAGGAGGAGCAGGATTGTTGGGTTTAGGGCGAGGAATAAAGGAGGGTTTTCTGGTTTGGGAGGAGACAATTTGTTGTACTTGCTTGGCTCGTTTAGTAGATTCCAAACAAGTCTGGGGACGAGCCATTAGGACATGGGAACAAATTTCATCCTTTAGGCCACTGATAAAGCATTCTCGGAAGAATGCATCTGACATGCCCTCCATTTTGAAATCCAAGTGCTCAAAGACAACTATAAAGTCTTCCACTGTGTCAGACTATTTCAACTTGGTGAGATGACCTAAATGGTGGGGGGTTGGTGTCAAACCAGAAAATGGTGGGGGAATATCATTAAGGTGCTTGATTGTGAAAAAGATTCGTTTAGGCCCTCAAAATGTCTCGGGAAATTTAGGAACTGAAAAAGTGCTAAAAATAGTAAATTTCCATAAGACTATTTTGAGCCAGTTGTAATAGATGGGTGGCCACCGATATCCACCTGGATCAGGCAGGGCTGCACAGAAAAAAGGTTACAATGGAGGGTATCATGTCAGATAGGGAAAAGAGAGGAATCTGTTGGAAAATTGGTTGTCAATGATGTCAATCCTAGAAGAAGTCTAGAAGCCTCTATAAGTGATGGGTATTTGAAGAAGTATTCAAATTGGTCCCCTTATGGCGTAGATTTAAGAATGGCCCTCACAGGAAGACGCTTCGAATAAGTCTAGAAGAATCCCTAGAAATATGGTTAAATGGTTAAGTGGTTAGGAAGTTCTGGAGGTGTGTTCATGAAGCCCGAAATTGATTGAAGAAAAAGAGTATGAAGGACATTGCAAATGCATGCAAAACATCCATTAATTAATAGTCCTCGTCAAGCTGTCTCCAATGATAGGTGGCATGCCATGTGGTTCCTCAAGGTTGAGGAGTTATTCCCTATTAAATATGAAGCCTCAAAGTATGGTCAAGAAGCCTTGGATATAAGCTCAATAAGTTATAATTTTTCCCTAAAGTCAAGTAAAGGAGAAAAAGTTGTTGCGAACAAGAAGTTACATGTTGAATCAAGGTCAAGTAAAGAAGGTACTTGGAAGGGTATAATACCGGTATATATACTGATATATATACTGAGTATATATATCGATATATATACTAAGTATATATATCGAGTATATATACCGACACATATACCTAGTATATGTCAATATATATTAGCTATATGTGCCGGTATATATACTCGGTATATATACTCAGTATATATATCGATATATATACTCAGTATATATACCGGTATATATTCTCGTATTATATTAACAAAGGCAACGATGGAATCCCTTAAAGGGAAAGGATTATGTGTGTTTGAAGAACAATTCACATACATACGGATTTTTGGTTTCTAGGGGAATTCACATACATAAGTACCCACATTTGAACTCACCTCAGTATGTGAATCTTCCTCAATTGGTTGTTTCTTTCTCCTGGGTGAAATTTTGCTTCAGATGGTTGTCACCTTTCCTTCGACATGAGATTATTTGTTGTCGTCTCCCCCTTGCAAAATTTCTTGCACCCTACTAAATACTGTGGGGTAACTAATGGATAGCATGTGGGCCACAAAAATTCCTTCTAGGTCAAAGCCTCCAATTACCTCCACTTCTTTCTTAACAAGGATTCAAAGAATCCAACCATTTCAATGAGCTCTTGACGATAATCCCAGAAATTTTGAGCTGCATAGTGATAAATTTCCTCTTTCTTTTATTGTCGAAGAATAGGGACCATGTCTTGTATTGTCTACATAGCTCATGCACCAAAACTCGGTCACACATGAATCAAGGAAGAAGCAGTAAAGCCTTATGTATGTGAATTATTCTTCAAACACATAGAATCCTTTCCCTTTAAGGGATTCCATCACTGCCTCTATGACCTTGGCAAGCTCGGTTCCTATGAACATACTTCTGCATTAGTATTTAAAGGATTAGTATATATAAAGGATCAGTATATATACCAGTATATATATCGATATATATATATATACTAAGTATATATACCAGTATATATACTTAGTATATATATCGATATATATAGTGAGTATATATACTTAGTATATATACCGATATATATACTAGTATATATACCGATATATATACTGAGTATATATACTGACACAAATACCTAGTATATATATTGACATATACTAGGTATATGTGTCGGTATATATATATATATATCGATATATATATACTTAGTATATATACCGATATATATTACCAACATATATATTATGGTATATATACTCAGTATATATATCGATATATATACTCTGTATATATATCGGTATATATAATAGGTATATGTGTGTCAGTATATATATTGGTATATATACTCAGTTTATATACCGGTATATATACTCAATATATATATATCGATATATATACTCAGTATATATACTAGGTATATATGTCGATAATATATACCGGTATATATACTGAGTATATATAGCGGTATACATACTCAGTATATATACTGGTATATATACTAGGTGTATGTGTCAGTATATATACTCACTATATATATCGATATATATACTGAGTATATATACCGATATATATACTCAGTATATATACTCATTATATATACCGACACATATACCTAGTATATGTCCATATATATACTAGGTATATACTCGATATATATACCGTTATATATACTCAATATATATATATCGGTATATATCCTCAGTATATATACCGGTATATATACTAATCCTTTATCCTTTATATTTGGTAGGCTCGGTTCCTATGAGCATAATTCTGCATTAGTATAAAGTATTAGTATATATACCGGAAGTAATGAATATTTGGTCTGGACAATGAGTAAGCTTGATTGGAGCTGTGTGACATCCCTTTGAGTTCTACAGATTTTAAATCTATCCCCTTAGTATCCTTTTAGTATCGACTTGATTTTTTTTTTAAATGCTCTTGCCTCCATTCAAATTGAGTAAAGGTTAGTAAAATTGAGTATTGTTTGCACATTCATCACTCAAGGAATTTGCATAGTGGATCCAGGGTAACAATGATAGGTGTATGCACTTCACATTTGCTTGAAAACTATAGATTCCCTTTGAATATTATCTATTACACCTTCTCATGGATATACATGAAAAATAGTTGGGATCAAAGCTAGTTAGAGCAATATGTGCATGGGAAATTTATTTAGAGTAGTGTCTGTATAGAACAAAATAGTGACTTGTTATGTCAGTTAAAATTGTACCCTGTGAGGGTTATCCCACTTTTAATTGTTATGTATCCTTGATATAAATAAATCGATAAGTTTAGTCTTTTAGATGCATGAGAATGAGAAAGGAGTTAACATTCACAAGGAATTAAYTTTGGGTTGATGCAATGCTTCATCTTAAGAAGGCTGGATTTTTTCTTGAATATTGCATATGCAATTGGATCTCAATAACCTTTCAATTACTTCTATAGTGGTGGCAGCGTCGGCGTTGGTGGTCCTTGCAATGATGCCCCTCAGCCTCGATTTCCCCAATTCTTAACCATATTGAATAATTGAATCTACATCAAACCAAATGATTATCAGGGAAGATTTTAAGGCATTCCACATTCGCTCAAACTTACTTGCAAACATAGAGTTAGGCGTAATTTTTAAGGTTTTGTTTTTACTTGTCTGTAAACAAACATTACTGTCTTTAGGGTAAGTGGCTAAGGGTCAGGGTCGAGAGCCTTTGAGCTTGGTAACTTGTCCAGGTAAGTTGCTAACCCTCTTTCCTTGCTAGCTATGCCATCCCTATAACACACTCGCTAGTGTGCATCAAATCCCCTTTACTAACATTAATAAATAACCATAATTTAATAAATAAAAATAAAATTGAAACAAATTTGTAAAATTAATAATTATAAAAAAATATATGTTTTTTAAAAAAAAAAAAATTATGTTGGAAGCATGTTTATTACAAAAAAAAATTTGAACTTTGTTTTTAAAACAATCACCAATAAAAAAAATACATTAAATTTAATTTGAAATTTTGAAATTTATTTAAATAATAAAAGAATAAAAGACTCAATGAATTCGTTTTAATAATTAATTAAATTTAATTTAACAATTATGATAAATAAATTATCAATTTAGGTCGTTACATTGATGCTCTAATAATGGCAACTTGCTTATTGAAAGGATAAAAAATTCATAACAAACTCAAAAACAAGAGAGAGAAATCAAACAACGGATATGACTTGGTTGTCCTAGTCAAGATATTCAAAAGGTCCATATAATTATTGGTCCTTCCATATGCATCATGTCAGTCTAAGCTTCAATTCTTTTTGTCATTGCCCGAGTTAAAGAGTGCCATATTTCTTTGTATAATTAGTCCATCATGACTCTCACGAACTTTCCCATGACTATCTTTGATGCTACTAGGAACCCCCTTCCAAGTCAGTTTCTAACCATTGCCTCCAACAAGAGCATGACCAACATATCATATAGTGCATCAGGTTGAAAAACCTAACATACTTCTAAAGGGGAATGACACATATATCTATGGACAAACTAATTATAGTTGTGTTGAATAATTTGTAAATAATGATCCCATTATTTATGCTTGTGGTAGAACATTTAGAGGGAAAGAATGAGTGTGCGGTTGACAACTTTGGTTATCCACTCGTCTTTGGGTGGAAGGCAATGGAATATTGTAGTGAACAACCCATTAAATTACAAAGAACATTCTAGGAATGGTTGAGGAACTAGGAGTTGTGATCAGAGATGATGGTGAGCGGGAGGCCAAAGTGTGCTCTTACATGAGTGAAAAACAAGTCTATAATATTTTGAGTGGTAAGTACATTGTTGCAAGGTATAAAGAATACCATATTGGAAAAGTAGCATACGATGACAAAGATCGCCTTATGATTGCACATTGTCATAGGGAGGTGATAACATTCATTGATATGGCTACAACCAAGTCGGAATGAGAAAAATTTGGGATATACCAAACTTACAATTGGCAAGTTTGGACGTGATGCAAAGTGTGCAACTATAGATGAAGGAAATCACCTACTTCTTCATGATGGTAGGCCCAAAAATAACATTGCAATTGATTCAATGTTTTGGTAACCCTAAAGTGACCTCCATAGGTGGAAGTGTGGGCTTCGTTGATGAAGATAATTTTGTATTACATAGTAGGTACACACTATTGATTCAATTTATATAACCAACCATGTTGAAGGGATAAATAAAAAAATGGCATTTGGTTTACCTCAATCAAAGTGTACAGTTCTTACCATTCATGGGGCCAAAATTAAGGTTGAAATAATAATATTTTTCCACTCTTCATACGAAAGAACATAGGTGTTGAGAATGATGTCTGCACAAATAGGAGGATGAACAAGAACATTTGGTATCTTATTGGTGCTACCCTTTCTATACAAAATAACAAGCTAAATTTGTTGCATATAGGAATGACATTTGAGGGTTCAATGAATCAAAGGATAATGGTTTGTATGCAAGACAATGAATTTCCAATTAGATTATGCCACCAATGTTTGAGAGCTTGAACAAGTGCATAAAACTCCTTGTACTACACCCTTTGGACCTATGAACTTTGGAACTATGACTCGTGGAACTACTGAATAGTGACTTGGCAAGATGACAAGTCGATGAGGTGACAACAAAAAGCTATAATATGTGCAAGATACACAAGGTTCCATGGCTCTCTTTACTTCACGCACAAATAATATGGTATGCCATTTTTCTTATAAACATAATATGAGAACTGTCCCACAATGCATGTGGGATAAATAAGGTGGATTTACAAATCAAGGGTCGGGACTCCTTATAATCCCTACATCCAAACCATTTATCGACCCATTGCAAGGCCTTGGATCACATATTAGAGTCCTATAATATTATTCAAATGAAGTACCTAAACCAATAGACACAAAAACCTATTCAACTAAAAACAAACCCTTTCCCACCTTCCCAGTCAGAGATGGAGTGAAAAACATAGGAGATCGTACGTGAAATTCCTCCTTAGATAAATTTTCACTAAAATTTCCAACCCCCCAACCATAAGATGACCCAACACCCATACTTAACAAGGATCCAGACATTGATCCTTTAACAAGAGAAGGAGTAAAATTCAAAGGAGCCAATTTTGATATGAGATTACCACCAAAGACCAAAGAGTTTGGTAGTGGATCTGAGCGACCACCTCAAGAAATGTGTCGTCTAGTAGGTGATGCACCTTTTTTAGCTCTCACGAGAGGAGGATTTTTTCGTATGCTAGAAGGAGAATTGCTACACTTCTTAGATGTCCTCTCATAAACATTTCCATCCACCACTGCCTTTTCCATCATAGTACTCTCTTTTCCAACACTTGGCATATCTTATTCTACCCTACTTTCCATAAATGGCCCGAATATCCCCTCCTTAAACCCTACATCTTCCTCAATAGATGGAGATACCCCCAATTTCTTCACCCATGCCCTTTCGTTGAAAGGAAGATGACACTATGAAAGTAAATTCTCGTATTTCTGACACATGTTACATTTGAATGGAACGACAACATAATCTAATGATTGGATGGATCAATAAGACCTCTACTATAAAACCATGCTCTCAACCAATCCCTCGCTCAGGTACAACCTTACCAAGATGCAAGCAACCACCATTGATCCATAGTTTTTAAACAACATATCTTCCTCCACAAATTGTGTAAGGGAATTGATTATCTCCCTGAAAGCCTCAATAGTCCAGAAGTTAATGGGGATCCCAGGTAATTTCATTCACACTGGAACCATACCCAATATTTCTTGGTTTGCATCGAATAATGGTGAGCATCGTTTCGAAAGCAACGAGGAGGAGTCCCATAACCAGGATCCCACCATAATTTTTGAAGCATCAGAATCCGATTGAAAAGAAAATGCCAACCATCCCCTTGATAGCACATAAGTGATAGGATCATAGTCTAGCATATTTTCCCAAACACTCACCATCCACTCCTTCAACCCCTTATCACCAATGTAATGACCCAAGAACCCTTCGACAAGAGCCATCTTTTCCAACTACACCACTTTTTGCATCTTTACTTCCTCACCAAGAACCATATTAATAGGAGTTGACCTTTGTTTTATGCACTTTCTCGAATGCTTCCTCTTTTTGTCACTTCCTTCCTCCAAATCCCCATTACAAAAATTAATCAAAGCTAAGATACCTCCCCCACTATTCCAATGAGGATACTTACCTATTAACCCTAAATCAACATCATCCTGCTCCAACGTACTAATGGGAGTGAAAGTGAGACTCCACTCATAACACCCACAATTGCTAGGAGGAACCTTGCTACCATACTAACAAATATAGATGAGGGTTTGCATGCATCGGAAGACTCCAAACACTTGGATGAAACAAAACCAAACACTAAACCTCGAGAGTTGTCCAAGCTCTTGCCAACTATTCTAGAGTAAATACCCCCACCTGCCTTCTGACCACTTCCACCATACTCACCTACAACCACCATTCCTGATGGAGATTGATTGTACCCATTTTCTACATTGTAGTGATTGAGTTTCTCAAATTTTCATCTCCTAATGGTGCCTACACAAGGACTCTCTTTAGTGCCTAATCCCAAAGCTTCATGGCTTTTTGGATTTAACACAATGGGCCTAGAATTAAAACCCCCTACCAAAATAGATCTAAAGTTCCCTCTAGCTAATAGCAAGCAAAAGCTTAGAATTCCCTCAAGAAGATCCTCTCAGTAATCCACCAAGAAATAGAACAAATATACATTTAGTCCTATACTTCATACTTCATTTAATCCTATACTGAGTATCGTTTATTGT